>JAPMOR010085875.1:0-17650 GCA_026543865.1 Argiope aurantia | reverse complement strand
GTGAAGGGAAAAATCCATTCCCACCTTGAAACAGGATTTCATCCGAAAATAGAAATCAATTCCGAAACAGCGTAATTAATGAGAAAGTAGCCAACCAACCCAGTGGACGACGACCTACTATCTCATACTTCTTCCTCTTGCCTGTCTTTAAAACCCGGATGTCCACCTGCGAGACTTGTGGGAAAAATATTTCTGTCTCATACGCACAAAAACCTCCGGCGAACTTAGTAGGTCAGTGTGATAAATCCTTTCTGCCAGGCTTATCGTACTTTTACCTAGGAGGCAACGGGCTTCTGCTTCCTGATAGGGCCAAATATTGATAACCTACCACTCTTGGAACTCTCCGTCTTTGCAACAGCGATAGTGGAAGCGTGCATTATCTCCAAGCAGAGGTTTTCTAGTTTTTAGAGAGAAACTTTTCCGTTGAGGTCCATTACTTCCGCGAGGGGGACATTCAGTTAGAAATGGCTTGGAGCCAAAGAGTGGTGCACGCAGAGTAAGATACGGAATTTCTATTAATCATGGCTAAGTCTGTTCGTGAAATAAGAACTCATTTGGCGTGAAATTGAATATCATTCTTCCAGACACTGGCGGCTTTTGAGGCATTTTACTCGGGACTATAAATACTGTGTTTATCTAACCTGTTATTTATATTTTCACTTTATACCATAATATATTTATTTCACGATAGATTACACATATATATATATTTTTTATAAAAAGCTACCCAATTAGTATCCGAATATCTTATCAATCTTTATGGTTTAGGTTTAGTTATATTAACGTCCCGTTTGAAGCAACACTTGGGCTATTTTGGGACGGACCTCGTAATTTTGAACTGCGGTCAGATGACGAGGACGACACCTGAGCTGGCACCCCCCTCTCCACACCACACCACACCAGCGGGAGGACATTTGTTCAGGACGGATTTAATGTGCAACAGGCCCCCTTACACGACGGTTCTTAGGTGGAATCGGGACTCGAACCTGAAACCCTCCGGTTCCGAATCCGAGACCTTACCACCAGGCCACCGCGGCCCTATCTTTATGTAAATATTGAAGCTAAAGTAGATATTTAATAATAATATGTTTATGTTAGTTATGGATATTATTCTAATGTCAATGTGATTAATTCATATACACTTCTATTTAAGTATTAATTATTTGTTTTATTTTGAGATTCGAATCAAAATATTTACTGAAGGAAAGGATAACTGTTGCGTATTGTTTGTAAAATATTGATACCATTATGTTGAGATCTTTGAAATAAAGCAAATTTCACCAAAAATTAATAAAATTAATCTTGAATGAAGATTCTAAAGTTTCCAAACTTAATTGCCATCTTTTTTCAGCGTACTCTTTTTATTAGTTTAAAAACGACGATTCATATTCTTTTTCTGCTTTAAAATTTTTATATTTTCATCATTTTTTTTCTAAATCAACGGTAGTTATTTGTATTTGCCATCAATGATAATATTAATATTTAATTGAAATTGATTCATGATACTTGAAAAAAGATATTAATAAATTAATAACTAACTTAGTAAAATTAAAGAACAACATTATGGCTATATACAAATGGATTAAAAACAATAACAATATGTTAACAAAACAATATGTTATGAATATGTGTTCCTGTTATGAAATTTTTTAAAAATTCAAAAGTAGCTTTTTTTTTCGCTATATCTCAGCTTCTTTGTGTTTAGGTTATAATTTCGAATTTATTTCTTCTGAAAATTTATTTAAATGAGAACTGAAAAAAAAAGAATTTTGTCTCAACCTAGAAATAATCTGAATTAATGACAATCAATTTCATATCGTTGCTTGACATTTAAGTTTACATTACATAACGCATAATTAACAAGATTTTATAATAAAATTTATAGAAAAAATATTTTCTTTTTCTTATGAAGCATTTGTTTAGACAATTAGAAATTATATTAATTTTCCTTTAAGTATTGGATGCAGATAAAAGATTACGAACCAGTTGCTATTTTGTGGATTTACAGCTTATTGTTTTAAATCACACTTTAGGGTCAGTAGTTTATTACAAAAAAAATCGCACCTACTCCGGTTACAATAGCGAAAAAAACCAATAATAAATTTCAACAATATAATATTTGAATTTAAAAAAAAAGAGTTACTAAAAAGGTTTAATTTAAAATGTTTTAGCTGCAGCTGGTTCTTTGTTGTATAACTGCATCCCGTTGCCACTTGGCGAAGATATACGGCAATGTTCCCTAAAAATCGTTTTATTCTATTTAAATGCATATTATCACATGCTATAATAGCACTATTGACCCTTTATTTCTGAAAGAAATGAAATAAAAATATTTTGAAAAAGACATATATATTTATTCGTTGATTATGTTAATTTTGATACTGATAATCTTCTACAAGATTGAAACAAAATTGCGAAATTTTGACGAGCAATTAACCCACCATCAAATATTTATATCACAAAGTTTGACAGTGCAACTATACAGAATAACATTAACTTCCGTCGATTTGATTGATATAAAGCTTTAAACAAAATCACGACTACTACTGTTTCTATAGCAGCTGCTAAAGAAAAAACGCTACTCGTTGGCAATCAGCAATTAATTATTCTATCCAAGACGGGAAAGAAGAAAAAAGCAGGGGGAAAAGAAAGAACCACCTGCCCATCATCTAGAGGCTTAGAAGTCAACGAGAGAAGAAAACGCTCAGGTGAGAAGATGACCCGGTAAAGAAAAAAAAAAGAAAGGAATGGACGAACTTCCGAAGAAGCAGAAGAAAGAAAAAAATCTCACTCACTGACCTTGTTGAAGATTGTTTTGTTTTTGGTTTGAGGTCGTAAAGACGTGAGAATAGGGCGGAGTGAGATCTCTTGGTGACGACCTGAAGAAACGAGATGCAGTAACGATGCGGCCTCGTGTAATTACTGACGATCTTTTACAGGAGGAAGATGGTTTTGTGAATGGCAGAAGCAGTAACAGCGTCTCGGGACAACGAACTTCGAAAGAGAGCGATTTTAAATTACCTGATAACTCTTTCGCTAAGTCGTTAAGAAAAGTAACCCCATCACGAGTAATTTCCGAGAATCACCCTCACTGTTGGTTTATAGAGGAAGAAGAGTTATTAAAGTTGAGACGAGATTTTAAAAATTTCCTGGCTTTAAATAGTGTTAGTTCGGTAGAGAAAAGAACTTTTCTGCAAAGTTTTGAGTAAGAGCATTTCTTTCCTTTTTCTTCAGCGGGCCGTATTGATTAAAGAATGAATTTTACATAACTTTAATAAACAACGTCAGTCTAAAAATATTTAGAATAGCTCGGAGCAACATTCCTGTAAAATGGTTAACTTATATGTCAAAATAAACTGAATCCTGACAAATTTCACAGAAATACAACCACAGCATTCTCGATTTAATGAATTTTCATGTACTCAGTAAAGAGTATTTCATTCTACAAATAGTTAAATAACTGACAAGTGATATTTTTGAATTGCAGAAAGAATTTCATTGGAAAGGTAACTTTTTGTTAAGTATAAAGTTTCATTGCACAGAATGTCTATTATCGGTATCTTAAATTGTTTTTTTTTAACTTGAAATATAACAAAGTCTTTTGAAAACTTTTCTCATTTAAGACTATTTAATTCAATGTAATATTGTCACGTAGATACTTTAGTGTGGAACTCTATAACACAAACCAGAAGTAGAGCTAACCTAATTTATTAACTCAACTCAGAACTGAGAACACAGTGACTGACAAATCTTCTACTTTTATACTAACAGGGAAAGTTCCAGAATACTTTTCTGGAGACAGTAAGAAAACTCCAGAACACTTGTCTAGCAAACTAAAGAAATGTCCAGTATATTCTGGAACATGAAATGAAGGAAAACATAAAATCAATTAATTAAATGTTTACACAAACTGTGAATCGCGAGATTCGAACTCACAATCCCTTGATTATGAGATCAGTGCTATGACCATTCGGCCATGGACAGTCGAATGACTCTTTTAAATGCGGCAATATCATAATATAGCTCCCTTTGTAAAGTTCATTTGATCCTCATCCTGCAGGATATAGATGTATGTAGACTTTATTTAAAAAAAATATCCTAAAGAAAGAAGTTGTACAGCAGTCAATTGCAAAGAGATATACAAATAAAAAAAGTAAGATTATATTTAAAATTAGCAATAATAAAAACGAAAATGGACAACGTCTGTCTACAGGAGTCTAGAGTATTGGAAGAATGAACATAGTAATGGAATATATAAATGAAAAGAGGACGCATTGCATAATCTAAAAGTGAAAAAAAGCTATGTTATGTGTCGAGCACACATTGCCACTTTGCTTAAGAATTTTCTTGGCCGTTTCAGGAAAATGCCTTATATTGCCATAAGGTGATTCTGGTCATGTTTAGTTCAACATAACCAATGAAATCCATGAACTGATAACTCCTAATTACGCAAATTCTAATATCTTCTATTGATCAAAGTGACCATGAAAAGCATTTAGGATTCCCCTGATATAGTATTCCGAATTACTTCTTATATATAGAAGTATATTACCTTTCCAGAGGATATTAAAAAGAAATTGTCGCACATTTGCGTTTTGCTTGAATAAAATCAAAAAATAACCTCTAAACGTCCAGCAACTATCAGTAAGTGATTCATTGCAATTTCGATATTTAAGCTTTTGAAAATTGCTAGTTAAGAACACAGACATAAAGAATCCTTGAACTTCTATATGTGATTCAAACTCTCTATCATGCCTTAACACACTAGATTACTCATGGGAGGGTTAATTCTAAATAACTTGAATTAAAAACTTGTGGTCTCGTGGACAGTCGAAAAATAACTACAAGTTTTATCATCTAAAGATTTGTAAAGGGAAGATTACTTGCATGTTTCTTAATCGGAAACTTAGCTTTAAGCAATTGTTTTATAATTTAACTATATGCAATCTAAAAATTAGAATTGGAAGCATTTCTTTCAGTTCATTGATTATTTAAATCACACTTGAATTCAAACTTCACTTCTGAGTTGCACGAGTTTCTTACTTTTCCGTGCTTCTTAGGATCTAATTTCCGTAACTTTAGCTTTTAACGTTATGCTGCAGTACTACGTGAAAATCACGCGGCTAAAATAAATACTGCTATGTAAGATTTCTCTAAATCCCACTTTTAAGCCATATAAACTCTGAATGAGTTTCGGAACATAATGTTATTTTTTACAAGGTTGTAGTGAAGTCGTCAATTTAGTACGGTTCATAATTAATCAAATTACTTTAAAAAAACTGCTAAAAAAGAAGGAATTTTTTTTACATTATAAAGATAATGGATGCATCAGAGATTTCATGTGCATTTCTTCACACCTTTTTCATAAACATGTATATATTTCTTATGTAATCATATATGAAACATAATTTATTCATAAACATATATACATTTCATGTTTATGAATAAATTACCTCGATTTTAGTCTTCCATTAAAATATACTTCGATCTGTAGAGTCAAAATATGTTATCGTTCACTGCTGTTTGTAGCGCCAATCAGAATTTAAAAATATCCTTCGCCCTTTTAACTGCAGCATTATTGAATATCTTAATCCCAAATTTTGTTTTGGCATCCAGCAACTCAGAGAGGTTCTTTTTTTATGTTTAAAGTGACTGATTTATCGGTATGTGAATAGAACTAAACATCAATAAAAAGAAAATAACTTGAACTTCGAATAGTACACTTGACATTTTATTTACATTTACTTATGCTGGACCGTAACTAAAGATCAATGAGCTGAGATCCTCTATTTCCATTATTTTAAATTTATGCTGATTCATTATATTCTCCTCTTGCCGAAAACTTGGAGTTGTTGCTAATTTTTTTATTTGACCTTGGAGTTGCATTTTCTTCTATTATTGTATCACTATTTGTTTCGATATATTTTATCAACAAGTTTTGATTTGAGTGTTCGTGAAGATTTTTTTTCTTAGAGCTCCATGTCTATATTATCCACTTTTAATATTATTTCATATTTACACCTACCATGCGCTACATATTAAAACTTTTTTAATTTCTTAAACACTCTGTCAATGTGCTGATATTTTCGTTCTTAAATCTGTGACAATCAATGCTCAGAAATTGAGAACAGGATAATAGCTTATCTAGATGAATATTATTTTGAAATGTTCACCTCACACAATATTTTACACTGATATTACAAAATATTTCCCATTGTTATTTTAAAAAATTTGCATTGCTCTTTGCATGCTTCAACAACGATCTTGATAAAACATGATATCCGGCTGTGTGAAATCTATTCGTCGCCCACATATATTCCCACGCAAACCCCTTCCTTTTTTATTTGGAAATCAAATGCTTCATAAAATTATTTTTTTATACGCAATGCCTTTTGTATTCAAAATATTTTCTTTACTTTTGAAATTTTTTGATAAGCGGTATTCTATCCAGATCAGATAAATAAAAAATATCCATAAAAGGTGAGGTTGTTAGCAAACAAATAGGGCCAGCTATAAGCTTTTAACAATTAAACATTTTTTTAAAAAATTAAATAAAATTATACAATTTTTAAGAATGGAAAAATTGTTCGGAAAATATAATTAAAATATTTTTAACACAATGTTCAGTATATCTATATAAATTTGTATTTATTTCAGAATAAATCTGTCGACTCAATTTTTTAATTTTGTATTTAATAATAATAGTGTGTGGTGTTTTAAGAAATTTTGAAAATATAACATTAAAAATGTAATATATAATAATATAAATACTCCTAACTTTCGTACTAAACGATTTTAAAGAGTAAATACAGAATATATTGATAAATATTAGAAAATAATATATAAAATTTTAAAAAATTATAAAGTTAAAGCATTGGGATGTAATTACATCATTGTTTGTGCCATATATTTTGTTATGCATGAATCAAAGTTTTTAAATTTATTACTTTCTTGATTTTTGCGAAATATATTTAATATCTTTTATATGAAATATATCTAATGGAAAAGTTTCGTTAAAAATAAATTAAATGCCAAAAAATTTATATTTCTCATAAAATATTTTGTGCTTTATGTCTTTCTAAATTTGAATTCTATTCAATCTCTATAATTACCATCAACTCATTGCAACAAAATAGTATCTAATTTTTGACTACATTCTTTACAACAAGATCTTTTTTTAAAACCATACTCCAGACGTACTTCACTATTTTATTTACCACCTATTATTACTATTTTTTTATTATTTATTTATAAATATTGTTTAAAAGCAGATTTAAAGGTATGTGACTAAGTTTGGAATTTTTTTTTTTCAAAAACGCCCTAAAATGGTTATAGTTTTAAATTTTTGTATAATAAAAGGTATAAGAAAGAATCAACTAATTTAAAGGATTTTCGGATGACATACTTAAAATTTTCCAGGTAGTTTAAGAAATCTATAATCTAAATCCTGAAATAAAAAATAAACCATATTTCTATTCATTCTTTAAATAGTGAATTTCGAATGATAAACAAGATAAAATTTAAAATTTTTCTTTTGCATTGTGAAGCACTAAAACAACTATAAAATGCTTTTAAAAGAATATTTAAATTTTAAATGAATGTTTAATGATTATGTTTAAATGAATTTTTACTTTTATTTAGTTCAAGGCATACGAAACATATTGAAAAATTACCATGCCAAATTTGAACAAACAATATAATATGCATTTAGAATTTAATTGATAAGGGTTTTTTTTTTGTAGGAAAATGCTACCAAAGATTAGAATAAAAAAAACAGCATTTAAAGATATAAAATAGCATTAAAACGTATGTAAATGCAAATATGCAAATGAATGTAACTTGGCAAAACATAGACCTAGAAACTAATGTCAAACAATTTTATAAAGAAACCTGCTTAAAAATTAATAGTATGAAATAAAAAAGATTTCATAATTTCGCAAAAAGTCGAAGGTCGGAATGCATTATTTTAGAGCGGTATTTCCTTAATATTTTAATAAAAAAAAGTTAAGTGAAATGTCGCATTTTTCTGTCATAGCTTCCAAAATTACCGCACAAAATTGATTTTTAAAAAATTCTAGTGATATCAATTTTCTCTCAATTTTATCAGTTTTTGTGTAATTATAATATATTTTTATTTATAATAACAATACAACAATTTTTTTGTATAATTTTCAATAATCTATTGATTATTGATATGAAACTCAAGCAGCTTTCATTTTTTTTAATCAGATATTGAACAGCATGATTTTCTTCTTTTGTTGAAAGAAAAATTGCTAATTAGACATTGTTAATTATCTATTCAATCTTCACAAGAAAGTAAAATTGAGTTTCCTAAAAAACAAAACGTATATTTTAAATGGGATTAACTTGAAATTTGATATATATCCAGATATTAAAAATTTTAATGGCACTTTACAGACATGGGACTGGACATAAAATTGCCTATTTTCTTATACTTAATAAAGAAAGATGCTTGAAGGTATTGATTTCACACGACTTTAATTTATATTGGAATTTAATGTTTATAAATATGTTCCAGAAGAAATCATGAACATCATTTTAAATATAATAGATTTAAGTGAAATAGTGACTAATATTCACGGTGAACCGGCTGGACACCAAAGGCGGTTAGTTAGGTATATGCACAGATTCGTGCAAGAGATATATATCGCATTCCCGAAAGTTTTATAGTAGTGTCAAATTAATTATTTTTGATTAAAGTAGCTTATCCTAAAAGTTGTTAAAGTATTGAATATAAGATTTTGAAATTGTATGATGTAAAATTACATATATTGTTCTTACTTGCATACATATAGAACAAATAAATGCAGATAGACTGATGGATATAGAGGTTATTTATCCATATTGCATATAGACCCCCCCCCCCCCCGGGGGCACCTTGAAAAGAGGATGCGATGCTTCCGGTATAATGGTTAGAACTTGCCACCATGGAGAGTGCACAAAAAGTTGGGGGATCTGGCTTGTCCAATCGATGACGGAACGTATTTCCTTCGAGAAGGGTTATACCGTGGCCGGTGATGGCCCTTAGGACTCAATCACAGTTCCCACCAGTATTGTTATTATGAAGGTCTGGTAATTCAGTTATTTTTATCCGTGTGCATTCGGGCGGGTCGGATAGTCAGCGATATGATATGACTATCCATATTAACTTAATTTTGTTAAAGGCGCAGTCTTAAAGGACAGATTGTTCAACTTTCTTTCTTTTTCATTCATCTAATTCTAAACCTTAAAAACAAACTAATTACCCATTTTGATAAATCCTTCACATCAATTAAGTAACCAGTACTCGGTTCTTGTAAAAAATGTTCTATTATTGTTCGCTCATAATTGATTGAAAATATTTATATTTTTCAATAATTTTAAAATTAATTAACACATTTCAATAAAATTTTATTTATTCATCCTTAAAACTAAGAAATAAGCACTCATTAATAACAACCAAAGTAGTTAGTTGCTCGTCAAATATTTTTTTTATAATAATACTCATTTTTAAAATATGCCTTAATACTACACAATACTTTCAGCTCTAGAGTACTTTTAACTCCTATTTAATTAATGTAGTTCAACACTAAAAAGTTACATGCTATCTGACATATAAATAAAAAAAGGGAGAATATATTGAACCTTAATAATTAATTGCGAGATTGTATATAAAAGAAAAATAATGTCCTGTAATGGAATACTGAAATACAGCGAAAAATGGTTTGAATGAAATAGATGATACTTTATTTCATGTAAAATAAATATAGCACTGTATAAAAAATCATATTTTCGAAACTACTGCACATATTTCAATAAATGGTACCTGAATTTAAAGAGAAATATATCAAGTTTTTTTCAGTTACAAATGTCCGATGTGTGCCCTATTGTTACACAGCATGCATTCCATCTGTAATCCAATTCGTTCAAACATTTTGTAGCATTTTGTTTTGTATGTTATCTTTGACATGATCCCTCGAAAAGAAATAATTGAGACAAGATATTGTTTATGTACCACCAATGCCGAAAACACACCAAGAACTTAAGGAGCGCATTTGTGCAGCATTCAGCAGAACTGACAGAGTGATGTTACAAAAGGTTTGGAACGAACTGGATTACAGATTGGACGTATGCCGTGTAACAAGAGTGTCACACATCGAACATTTGTAACTGAAAAAAAAACTTGATATATTTCTCTTTAAATTCATGCATTACTTATTGAAATATGTGTATTAATTTCAAAAATATGATTTTTTTTAAAAAATCGGGTCTATTATTTTCACCCACCCTGTATTATATCATTTGTGAATTGCAAAAATATTGGAACCTAATTGACATCTTTTGTAGAATAAGTTAGTAAATTGCGACTAAATAAATTGATAAGTTTAGTTCTTTAAGTTTCAAAATACATGATAAATACAATTAATTAAGAATATTACATTATATATGATTTCTGATAATAAATCAAAATTTTGCACACGCTTATGAAACGAAACAAATATGCAGAATATATGAACAGATATGCAGCTACATTTGAGGTTCGTTAATTCAAGAGAAAAAGAGACAAACGATATTCAATTTTTGAATTCCAAATTAAAGTTTTATTCAAAAGAAATAAGTTATAATTTTGAAACACCAACTTAAGTTAAATTAAATCTTGCGTAGAAAATGAAATATGAAATCGTGTAGGAATGTTACACAGTTAAAATTCGATAATACTAAAGAGAAAAAAATATTATTCTATTTTTGAAATAAAAATTGAAGTTAAATTTAAAAGAAAAAAATAGTTATCATTTTGAAACACCAACTTAAGTTAAATTGCACAGTTGATGAAATGCGAAATCGTGAAAGGGTATTTCACAAAATTTATGATATGGAAATAAAATGAAATGAATTCTTGAAATTCAAAACGGGGCAGTTATTTTGAGTAGAACGCCAAATCATAAATATTCCATGAATCTGCTGTTAATCTGTAATTAACATAACAAAACAAAACTGGTTTGAATCCATCAGAAATTCAACTTCTCCCTCAAATATTTTTTAAGAAAATCGCAATCCCTGCAAGTGAGAAAACAAGACGGATCTAGGAACATAGGAATTTAAACCAATGAATGCGAAAGTGTCATCGATTTTTCCTAGAAATAATCGATATAATCGGAAGGCACCATTATCGTTTCAGAAACAGCTGCCCAATTAAAGCTTTCCAGTTCTTATCTTAGACAAACAGAGCTAATTGAAAGAGGTATGAATTATTCAGCCAATCCCCTAGGTAATGCCGGCGAACTAAAGGGAGGGTGATCGCCAAGTTACTGGAATATCTTAAAATCCATTTTTAATATTAATGTTAGAGGGGAAAAAAAAGTTTTATTTGCTTTCGATGGCAATGGATTTGAATCCTTTGATAAACTAAAATTATAGTCTAGGATATTTTAAGCTTTTATTAAAAATCCATCCATTTTCTGGCTCAAGGGAGTTTGTCATTTTCATAATAATTTCGTGTTTTCTTTTTTTAAATTATAATAATGTGGTTGTTATTCAGTACTGGAATAGGCATTTTTTTAGTCATTAGATGATAATAATCTGTAGAAGTCTGCTGAAAAACATA
Organism: Argiope aurantia; assembly: GCA_026543865.1. Lineage (NCBI taxonomy): Eukaryota > Metazoa > Arthropoda > Arachnida > Araneae > Araneidae > Argiope > Argiope aurantia. The sequence goes on along the minus strand of JAPMOR010085875.1, from coordinate 6,045 downwards.
ATAAAATCAGTAAATTTCTATTTTTTTATCTAATAGAATGCATAATATCCAATCAAGAATCTGATCTTTTTAGTACATCAATTATTGATAAGACAGTTTTGCAATTTGATGAAAAGGGTTATTAAGATCGTCTTTGATGATTTATGCATTCAATTCATTTTTGAGTTTTTAAAAATTCTGTTTATAAATATAATGAAAGAATTAGTCATTTAATGTGCATTTCTTTTGAACTGTGTTGTAGGTCAGTGACAGCGATTAGATATAGAATTGGCCTCCCTTTCTTTTTCTGTGGGAAAAATAAAATTTGTGGTATAACCGACGTGACGATATTTCGTTTTCGGAATGCATATTCAAAAACATAATGATGTATTAACCTAACAGGAACGAACTGGCACAACTCCTTCTTCAAAAAAGGTATATACAGGATAAGACAGCAACAAAGGACAGTCCAGTAACAATAAGAAACAGGTTTAAATTTATACATTATTTTGATATGAAGAAGAATTTTTATCCAGGAAACAAAATCCAACCGTTTTGGTCTTCTTAAAATTTTCCATATACTCTTTAATAAATTTGTCATGCCAGAGAATGCCTTGCATGGCATTGGGGACAATAGTTACGAAATATTTGCTTTTGGAAATAATACAGCATTTTTATTGAATCTATCTGTCACCCTTGACGAGGTTAATCCCTGGCATGTCGTTAAGAGTAACCGAAAATCGAATTTGTGCTTTAGACACGTTTTTCTCAACCCATTAGAACAAAACTTCGACATAAACCCGCCCTTGTAGTCCCAAAATCTCATACTAAATTTGATATATATAAGTCATTGCGTTTTTGAATGATCATGTTTACATGTTTTTGTAGGTATAGACTAACAGACAGTTACCCCATAGCTGGATTTGGTTCAAAATCTGATAGGTGTCTACACAATAAATGTTAAATCTGCGTATCAAATTTTATCTATTTAGCTCTTTCCGTTTTGTAGTTATCTTATTAACATATATTCGCAGAGAAGAACTTCCTCTGAACAGATTTTACTCAAAATTTAACAGAAATCTGAAAATTTGGTGTCAAGCCTATATACCAAATTTTAACCGTCTACAGCAAAATGTTTTCGAGTTATTTTTGTCATAGACAGACAGACGAACGTTTCCCAAAAATGCATTTTTCGAAATTAGGAAAATCTAAAACTTGGAGATTCGTCAAAATCTCGCGTTTGTATTTTTTGAGGATTATTATAATTTCTGTATACTATGCATATGAGAAAGTAACAATATTGTATTGATGGAAAGCACATTTTAACGCATAATATATATTAATAAGAGTGTAACACTAAGCCAGTAGAATATCGTCAGAACTTATATTTACATCGGGAAGCCCTATGAACTTGCGGGTATATTAGGCTGTCTATGAATGGCAACGTTCTCCTGATACGCATTTGATTAACTGAAGCCATTCTCAGAAGGATGAGAAAAGATATCTGTTACCCCCTCCCCCCGCCACACCCCAAATTAATATCTGGCCATTAATTTAAGAAGATGTGTGAATTGAAACCTTAACAAGACTTGTGTTCCGGAAGGTCAAATAAAGGATGTCTCAAAATTGACGCAAGATTTGAATGTGCCACTATTCGTGCAGTAAGTGGTGGTAACTCTATTAAAAAACATTTGACAGTTAAAGGTTGATAAAAATTAAGCGTTACACGATAGAACAACGTGTTTCCACTATTGAACAGTATTTCAAAAGTAATGAAAATCTGGCGTCCACAGCTCAAAAATTTGAGAATTGGCCTCCTGGATCGTGTGATTTAACAGCACTGGATTTCTTTTTATTGGGTTATTTGAAGTCAAAGGTTTAGTCAACAAGCCCACAAGCAAGCATGCATTGAAGGAAGAAATTCAACGCCGCATCAAACGAAATTCAGCCACATTTATGAAAAATAGTCATAGAAAATTTCGACAAAAGTATGCTTAAGTATGCAAAAGTATGTGTGCGAAAAGAGAAACAAATAGGGCCATTTGCACTATATGTTATTCTGTAAAGAGCCTTATTCTGTGTACTTTACGATTCAATAAAAATATAACAATTTAAAGAAAAAAGGTTTTTTTTTCATTTAATTCAAATCTTGTGTTAACAGTTCTTTTAACGATTAACACTTTCGTTTTTACTAACCCTAAACTATCAGCTGGCAAATGTTTCCTTTAGTAAGGCTGCTAACTCTTAACTGCACGAATGGGGGCAAATTCAAATATTACGGTAATTTTTTGATACCCTTTATAAAGAAGAAAATACATTACGATAAATTGCATTAATTTCAGAAAGTCTTAAGCATAGAAAATTAATTTTATATTCATGATCAAAGCTGATTTCAACTGCTTTTGAATATATAGTATTTTCAATAAACTGTTCATAAGCCTAATAAGCATTTTAATAAGATGAATTTAAAGAAAAGAATTCGATTCGTAAAAAATTGACCAATGATTGAATTTTGTTTAGAAGTTAAAAAAAATTCTTATTATAATACGGTGAATTTTAATTGCCTTTTAAAAGATTTTATCACTCCTCGATGCTAACAAAAATATCAAAACCTTTGAAATGTAAGTAAATTAGTAAAAATGTAAAATATTTTAAAATATTCATTGGTGAAACTCTCGATATCTTGATGAATTACAGATTTATTTATATGCAATTATAATATTTAATCACATTATAAATAATTTTTACTAAGAAATTTGTGCGGCATTTAAGGATGAAAGTATATTAATTGACTGAAATTAAATGAAATGAATATTTAATGGAAAATAATTCAATTGTCATTGTTTCCAAAGCATTTATGTAACAAATAACATTATAACCTGAAAAAAATCTATGCAAAATATTAAAATGTATTGAATGTTAATCTATATGATAATGTTTGCAAGCTTCTTCATAATTTTATCAGAGCTCTTCATACAAATATAGCGGCAATGTTTTGGCCTTGGCGATGATTTGACCTAATTTGGAGACTCTTTTTGTAGCCTTGTTGATAATTTACACAATTTTGGAATGACCTTTGATAACAGGGTATCAAAATATGACAGTTTTACTTTAGGATTTCCTGTTGCAAATTAGCTACTACAACAGTTTAGGCTTCAAGCATTTTAAATTGAAATACAGAATTTTACGAAGTAATATTCCAACCAGCTTTCAATGATCGTTTGAATAAGTATCAAATACTTGAATATTTTCAATCAAATAAAAATTATATTTGTCATTTTTTCAATAAGTTTTAATTAAAAAAAGTATTAAATTGAAAAATATCTGATAATTTATATTTAAAAAATAACTATCATTCTTATAATTTTGTTTTCATTTTCTTTAATTTCCATAGCTTTTCAGCCCCCTATATGCTGAAACAATTATTTATTTTTATTTTTTACAATTTTATTTTTATTATTATCTATTATATTTAATTTTAAGACGAGTTTATACAAAGACAGGGCCATTAATAGATTAAGAATTCTTTTGACTATAGAGTTACTAATATACACTATATATAGTTTTACTCCAATCTCTTCCATTATCTCCTGATGTAAATTATACAAATTGATTATTTTAAGGCTAAATAAGAACAAGTTACCTATAAGAAAATTCATAGACAGTACCGTAGATCTAAACTTCACATTTAAATAAGGATCAAAGAGAAAGAAATCGTCTTTGTTATCGCAATTTCTGTTTTTTAATGATATTTTGCTATTTTATTGTGCAGTAACTTAAATATTAATAGTTTCTGAAAATAAATCAAAATTTCAAAGGTAATTTAAAAGAAATTTATAAATTTAATCGATTGGAAGTAAATCATATATTGTTTTGCAATAAAGATATAACTAAATTTCCATTCAGTAAACTTTGAAGCACATAAAAATCATATTAATCTAGTTGAAATATGATGGGTTTCAATACATTATGGGAATGAAAAGATTTTTTAAAAAATCTAGTTTACAATCTTATCACTTTATATCAACAATAAAAACGTATTGATGTTAGACAAATAAGAAGCTGAATTATACTAAAATACACTGATAAAAAATAAAAGATATTTTATATACCGAATAAAATAACAAATTTCGGTTAAAAAATCGTTTATAAAATTTAATAACTTCCATGAAAAAAAAAAAAAACGTTTTTCCATGTTCAACAGCAATATTATGCCATTTAAATATAAAAAATAACTTTTCGGCAATAAATATCGAAACAATTTTTATTCGTCTCTGAAACTAAGTAAAAATAGTATATACAGTGGCTCCCAAAAGTGTTCGTACACTAAAGAAATTTGCAGAAATTGTGTTCTATACTTCTTAATAAAGCATTTTATTAGTTGGTTTTTTTTAATTAGCATTTTTAAATAGTTCATAATAAAACTGAACAAATATTTTTATAAAAATCAAGTAGTATTGTTCTAAAAAATAAATAAATAAAAAATTTCACAAAATTAAAACACAAAAGTCTTCGTACATCCAAACATTATTTATTTAAATTCATCATAAAAATATCTTTTGCGGCTTATTTTTCTTCTAATTGAAAAATACACTAAAATCGTTTGATTTCAGTATTTAATATCACAACTTACTTTATTCTTAGATATGACGCGCATTCGTAAAGAAACGAGTTTAGACGTACGAAAATTAATGAATTAATTATATTTCATTTTAAAGCTGGAAAATCAATTAGAGGCATTGCAACTATAACTAATCTACCTCATTCAACGGTGTAAAGCATAATAAAACATTACAGAGAGAGAAAAGGATTGCAAACAAGCCTCGTAATGGTCGCCCTCAAATTCTGTCAGCTAGAAGTCAAAGAAATATTGCGAGTAAATTTCTAAAAAATCCACGTCTGAGTGCAATAAAATTTACTTCACAATATAATGAATCAAATGGAACTTCTATTTCCTGTGAAACTATTCTTAGAATTCTTCGGAATGCTGGTATACATGGCCGCTCTGCACGAAGAAAATTCTTTGTAAGTCAGAAGAACAGAATTGCTAGGCTTAAATTTGCCAAATCTATGATAAACCAGCCAGAGAGCTATTGGAATCGTGTCTTATTTGTAGATGAAAGTAAGTTTAACATCTTTGGCTCGGATGGGAGCATCACTGTATGGAGAAATAAAAAAATGAAGAACTTAATCCCAAGAATTTAGTTGAACAGTAAAACATGGCGGTGGAGGTGTCATGGTTGGGGGTGTATGTCAGCGGCTGGAGTAGGCAATTTAGTATTCATTGATGGTATAATGGATCATAGAGTTTATATAAATATTCTCAATAGTAATTTAAAAGTGTCAGGACAAAAATTGGGCATTTTATACAACTTTGTGTATTACCAAGACAACGATCCTAAGCACACGGCCATGAATGTTCGTCTTTTTTGCCTCTATCATTGCCCTCAAACCCTTAAAACACCAGCCCAATCATCGGATTTAAATTCTATAGAACATATTTGGAAAGAATTAGAGGTGCGAATAAGAAATCACGACATTAAATCGAAAATTCAACTGAAAGCAGTAATGATCGAAGAATGGAACAAGATCGGTGCAGAAGTAATCGACCGTTTAGTTAAATCTATGTCCAAACGTTTAAACGCTGTTATAAAGAATAAAGGATATCCTACTAAATACTAAACATTTATAAAAATTTAAAAAATTTCATATTTAGTGATGTTTTTGTAAAGTGTATGATCACTTTTGTGTCCTATTTTTGTGCAATTTTATCTATTGTCATTTTTAAAAAAATAATTTGCATCGTAATTAAAATTTATTCTTCGCTGCTTTATTAAGAACTGTAAAAATATGCTATGAAAAAATTTTCATGTAAAAATAAGAATATATAATGGTAAATAATGAGGTTTTTAATTGATTCTTGTTGGTGTACGAACACTTTTGGGAGCCACTGTATAATTATTTCCAGATAAAAAAAATTCTATTCGGAATTTTGACGATGTTTTAAATTTTTGTTATTGTTTTATGCTATTGCATATTAAGCAAGTTCTGCAATAATGAAACAGA
>JAPMOR010085861.1:0-10571 GCA_026543865.1 Argiope aurantia | reverse complement strand
TTAAACATTTTCTAGGCATTCTATAGAATGCCTAGAAAATGTTTAATGTTTCAAACAATGTTGACCAATTCTTGACTTTCTATAAAATGCCTAGGTATTCTATAGAATGGCGGCTCTCATATATTGACGGCAACATTTACATGACAAACAAATCCGAATATGCACGAAATAAAAATGCATTTAGACATGTACTATTACAAAATGATTCATTATTATTGTTTTTCAGGAAAATATTTCAAATTAACAAAAATGTACAAAGAAATTCTTTTGATCTTGATCTTTGTGACTATTGTTTACTCACAACAAATGTGCAAGCCAGGTATTTGCGACCGAATTCGATGTAAGCCGGCTAAGTGTGGTCCTGGACAAGAACTTTACAAGAATGGCGGCTTATGTCACTGTTGTGATATTTGTCTTACGTTTATATGATGAATTCTAATACTAAAAAGAGATGAAAGGATAGTTGGTAAGTTTTGATCAATTACTTTAAAATTTTTTTATTTAATCTTATGCTTTGTTCTTATTATGGATGTACAAGAGAGACTTTGCTTCTTTGTTAATCAATAAAATCGATTTGTTTATTTTCAAATGAAAAAAAAAGGTCAAAATATTTTTTATGAGCGATTACAACATCTGGTCTTTTGACAAACAACAAAAAAATTCTGTGAAAAAAACAGATCTAATTGTTTTTAAAAAATCTAAAAATCAAACCAATTTTGAATTATTTTCCCCTTTTATTCAATCTTTTCGCTTCTTTTTGCACAGAAAATTTTGCTAGATTTACAAATTCATATTTTTTAAAGGCTGCTTTGATTTTCCTTTAAAAAAAACCATTAAAAGAAGAATAGAAATTCCTATAATTTTATGTATTATTAATATGAAATAAGATTACATTAGTCTCTATAATCCGACATTTTACTATTCGATTCTGGCCGTTTCAATAAGTTCGATGATTTTGGAAGAAAAATTAAAAGAAAATCAAATCACTGCATACCGATTCATTGTCCTTCATCATAAACGATAGGCTGCTGTTCATGCTTTTAATTATATTTATTATGTATAATATGATTATCGGTATTTTTTTCTTGTAATTTGTAATATTTTTTGCATCAAGTATCTTTTTCTATCAATGTGCTTTTTCTAAAGAATAGCCATTATTTCGTCACTCATCTGCTCTGATAGTTACCAGATTACAAAGAGGCTATTGTAACATATTTATCTTCTTAAAAATGCACTTTTAATGAGCCTCTATTAATCTACCAATCGTCTGGTCTGATAGCTGCCAAATTACAGAAAAAGTATTGTAACATATCTTGAATCTCCATTACTCCAACAATGTACTGATCTGATATCTGCTGAGATACAGAAATTTCTGTAACATGTATTTTCTTATGCTTTTTAGCAATCTCCATTAATCCAATTGTCATATGAGTTAATATTTGCATGATTATTATAAGACTAATCTATTTAATTTTAGAAAAATATATCCATAATTTTGAAAAAATATGAGAATAAGAATCTTTGATTATTCTAATCAATTTCGAACCAGAAATTAATTTATTCATTGCAATAAAAAGGAATTATTAATGCATTCAAAGATGATCATTAAAGAAAATAAATTTTAATTTTTAATTATTCTGGCATCTCAGTTATTTGGAGAAGGACCAAATAAGAATTAAAAGAATTACCAGGATTTGAGGAACTAATAAAAATAGATTTTTAGATGCTGATATACGAATTATTAGTTTTCTCAGACTAATTTTATGAATTAGTAGAGGTGAATAAAAAGAACCGAGTTGATAACAATAAAGTTCTTTATCAATCTTCAAATACCATTCTTCCTCTCATTTACGCTGTTACGTGCACCTAAGAATACTATAAATCCCCATTTTAGGTATGGCTGTTATATGTTTAAGGTTAAATATTGTTGAGGATAATCTTGCATTCGCATTTTAAAATTTCCGTATTTAACATTTCTAATGAATGATTTAGTGAATCAAAATTTATTTGTTCAGTATATATCTAATAATAATTAAAACTTGTTCTTATGTTTAAAGGCGCAATGAACAGAAAGAGTACGATTGCTTCAGAATCAGTAGTCAGTAGTTGGGGGTTTAAGACTAATTCAACTGTAAAGCAACAGCAAAAATATCAAACCTATTTATGATCACAATGCAAAGTTAATCCCAAAGGATTAGTGTATGTGGACCTTGGGCATGTTATGTCTGTTATTGGATCAACACTCTTCTTGTGCTGAGAGAATAAACTGGCCACTCAACGGCCATTTTTACCAGCCTAAGCACAAAAACTGTTGGACTGTATGCGACTGTAAAGTGATGTTAATATCATTCTTGCCAACCTATATGCTCATCCAGCATCAAGTCACTCCTATTAAATTAAAAGATTCACTCATAATAATCTTTAATTAACTTCAAAAAAAAAAGAAATATTTGCTATGCAAAGGTATAGGAATGTTACGAGCATGTTGAGAAATCTACGTATTTTGAAGCTAAAATGTGCATTATTCAGATAAAAGAATGTCATTCCTATTTTATTTGATACGATGTATTGCTAAAATCTTTTTAATAATGCTCTTAAAAAAGCATTATTAGTTAATGGGTAATTTTTCGATAAAAACAAACTGTAATTTATACTCTTCTTTTTTTTTTATTTCAGGTTCTGTTTTGGGATGATTTTATCGCTTGTCCATTCGATCTCAGTGTGGTCTTCGCGAAAATACTTTGATCATTAGATATTCGCCCACTTTCGAATAATGTAACCGAGCATTCAAAAAAAAGAAATAAATAATTTTATTAATTATTCATTTAGATAATAGAACTTTTTAAAGACCAAACACTGCATCTATAATTTTGTGTTCAAACAAGGATGCTGCATAATCTGCAAACATCATATTTGCTTATAATAAAGGTGTGTGTGTGTGTGTGTGTGTGCATATACATATAGACTTTGAAGGATGGGAACTTCGGAAAGGGTTTTTTTTTAATTTTTATTAAAAAAATTTTAAAAATTGAATGTTTTCTCCAACTTCCAAAATATTTCAGTACAAAAATAATTTTTATATCGTCTTGAATTTCAAAATGTTATATGAATGATACCGATTTTTTTTTGCCGTATAAATGTTTTATATTGTTACAAACTTAAAATTTCGTTTAAGCTAATTTTACAACAAAAATATAAGGATACGCAAAAATATAGTGAACGAATATTAAAGGCATCGCGAACACGATAATAAAAAACATAAGAAATCTGGAAGAACACCAAAATTATTAATAAAATTCATTGAAGTTGCAGATGTCATTTTTTTTTTTGTCTTATGATACGAATCGTAATAATATACTAAATAATTTCAATATTAATATAAAAAATATTGTAATGTCCAAAATAGTAAAATAAATTTCAGATCTGTCCTTAAAACAGATCATTGACAAAACAAATTTCAGAAAGCAAGCATATATTTACTTAGTTTTCAGAAGAATCTGTAAAAGATTTAAATTTATACTTAAAATACTATTACCATGAAGAAAAATGTAATATTTTACATTGTTTTAGTTTTAAAATTAGTTTACATTGTTAAAAGACTAGAAATAGTAGAGTGACCCATTTTTTTAGGAATTTTAAGGGAATTGACAAAAAATTAGAGACATATAATAACATGAATAAAGCGGTACAAGGATTCTAAAATAGTGTAAATTATATATCTATCAAACTTTGAAATTTGAAAATATTTTGTTGAAAAAGCTATTAAGATCAAATTACATAAAATGCTTAACTGAAAATTTTAAAGACCATTGTTTCGGTGAACCAGTTGGACGCCAAAGGTGGCTAGTTAAAAATAAAACTTCATAAAGTAGCATTTTGTGTATTGTAATTTAAATGAAAGAATTTTCCGCATTACAAGCTTTGATATTTGATGTTTTTCATGTTTTGCTATTAATGTTAATTTTGTTATACAAACATCAAATCTTGCTTTCAAATATTGATATAAGATTTTAATTTAAGTTGTAATAAATAAGCAGTTCATTTTTTAATAATAAAATATATGTGAATAATTTCATCTCAATCAACGACAAATGTATCAGCTAGCCTTTCAAAAATACACACTCACAGAAAAATCTTAAGTTTTCTCTTTATGAAACTATTAATATTGTCTGTTATAAATATTCTCTTTGACAACAGATGGCGCTACCCATTGATGACATTTTCATTATTTTCCTTGTGAATGCATGATACATTTGTCCTTATTGAGTTTCGAAAAATATTGCTAAGGTTAACCTATTGTTCTTAATGTAGGAAATTTTTTGTCAAGATGCATAAATAATGGCAGAAATAACATAGATAAATTGCTTTAAAATTTCCCCAACAAGAAATATTTTTCTCATTTGTGAACTTAATTCTTCTCTTTACAAATTTAAATTTTAATAAAAAGTATTAAAAACATAGCTAACAATTTTTGGTAAATGGTAACCATGCTATTGGTCAAAAATATTAAAAATATCTTAAAGAAATTTAAATTTATTTTTATATTTTTTCAATCAACAATTCAGAAAGAAATAATAGTATCGACTCATTCAAAATGAATCAATCTGATTCTTATATTTACGAACTTGCTACCTTTGATAATCAGCAGATTCTCCGAGAATATTAGAAGTGTTTCATTTCATTGAAATCCCTATCGCATAACTGGGATATGCATGATATCTCCAATAAAATATTTTTAAACATCAATTTGTAATAGACATTAAAGTCTTGTTATTTTAATAGTTTTGCACATGTACATGACTCTTCCAAAAAAAAAATCATGCCGTCATAGTTTCATTTAAAAACATAATTGCTCGAAAGATCTTTCTAATTGCATGTAGCATTTCGCGTTCAATTAAAAACGGTATTGTAACTTTATTTTCTTATTCTTCGTGAAAATTGCACTGATAAAATTAGAGACTTTAACTTTTAACATATGAAAGGCCGCGGTGACCTGGCGGTAAGGACTCGGTTTCGGACCTGGAGGGTTTCAGGGTCGAGATCCGATTACACCGAAGAACCATCGTGTAAGCGGGTCTCGTGCACGTTAAATCCGTTGAGACCAAACATCCTCCCTGTAGTGTGATGTGATAGTTTGGAGAGAGGATGCCAACTAAAGTGACGTCCTCATCATCTGACCGTGGCTATTTACGATGTCCGTCCCAAATTAGCCTCAGTGATTTTCTTTTTTAAACAGGAAATTAATATAACAAAACTTTAACATAGGAAAAAATCACAAATATTACTAAACTAAACTTTAACATATGAAAAATAATCACACAATTAAATATTTGATGAATAAATGAAAATGGCACGATAATGTATTGATAAAAGTAACGCAAAAAAAAATTAATGTCAAAATCGGGTAAAAAAATCACACTACTAAATTGTTATCATTAAAAATACAGTTTTTTGAACTTCAAACAGCTAATTATTATTAATACTAATTATTTTAATGTTGTTATAGTATTATATAATTATTTTAATGTTGTTAAAATTATTTTCATACAATAATATTTTGAGTAATTATCATCGGAAAACGCAAAGATTTTGTTTAATTAGAAATTAAGCAAAATTCTAATGAAAATTAAAAGAAAAAAATTTGCTCTGAAGAATACATTACCGTTTTCAAAAGCAAATCTGTAACATCCGAAATAATTTAGTCTCATGATTGTTCTGTAAATCTTCTTAATAATTTGAAGATATAATTGATATTAGTTGGAAATATTAACGTGACGAGAGTTTTTTAACACACAATTTCATGCCATGAAGAGACTAAAATGCCCAGTATTAAAAAATTAATTCTAAATTTATAAATATTATCTCTATTATTAAAAAATAAACTGATGGATATTCGAACATCTAATTCAAATATCATTTTTTTTTTTTTTTTTGCGTCTTCGTCTGGTTTGATTGTATTAACCATTTCATTTTTTTTCACAATACCAAAATTTGCGAAATGCACTTTGCAGAAAATATCATAATCGAAAAACATTATCATGTTACGATAACATTTTCCAACCTGGTTAATATTTTTAGCAAAATTTTTGTCTATGCCTGTTTTATTCCCAAAGTATTTTTTCTTTGAGAATTATAATACTTCTAAAATTATTTTAATTATAACAACAATAACGCGCACAAAAGGAAATATTTTACTATCATCACGATGCATATGCTCATAAAACAGCGATTAAAAGGAATTTTTGTAAAATACAGGTAAAAATATTTTTGAATTTTATTGAAATTAGAGAAAAACATTGTACAAGAACAAAATTGTTTTCATTTAAAAGCTAATTTATAAATTTTAAGATAGCGCAAAAATATGATTCGAATTCCCTGTGAAAGAATTTTAAAATCTTAATTTTCATTAAAAAATATACTTTAAAATCTAGCGATTTTTCAAATTTTGAAAAACTTTTCCTTAGTGAACATTTATTCTCCAAGAAAGTAATTATGTAGTAAATATGGTAGCTTAATATCCAACAGTCTGCCCTAGAGAGAATTTTGCATCATGCAAAACTCGTTACATAATTTGGGAATGGTATGCCAACTTGCAAACATTATAGTTTAAAAAATACAAACCGCAAAGTAAATTAATTAAGTATATTACTTTATTCATGTTAGTTCATCCCATTACCGCATTCAAATCCTAATTTTCAAATGAATTCACATACAAAAATTGCAGAATATTAGATTTTCAGTATAAGCGTAAATGCTAACTCCTATTACAACGTGCAAGTCCATGTCACCCCCAAGTTCCCTACGGAGTTCATTCTTTCCAGGCCACCTTGTAGCTAGATAATGGCGCTAACCTTGAGATCTGGGTCAAGGCCAAGGCCACTCCTAATTCCAACACATTCCAGACTCTTTTCCCCATCCCTCAACCCCGCCTTTCCATTTTCAACTCTACCCTCAATCCGATAACAATCTATTCGTTCTTCAGGTTCATTCTACTTGACAAAGCGCGGGGAAATTCCTCTACACCACCTTTCTCGGAACTAGTTTTCGATTGCCTGCGATGAAAGAAAAGCGAAAATATCTTATTTTTTTTAAAATAACTTCTAAATCATTTCTGCTTTCTGCTATAAATCTGCTGAATATTGTAATCGTCTAAAAACTTGAAATGGATATTTTGACGATTTTCAGTGTTTTAAACATCTGAATCTGAATAGCACATTTTTGGAATTTAGTCTGTCGGTAAATATGTTTACTCAAAAGCGATTTGAGCCGTGTCAAATGAAATTTAGTATTTGATTTTTACATTTAATTTATATATTTCTATAAAATTTTGTTTGAAATTCATTCATAGGAAATCTTTCTGTCTGGTTCCTAGGGAGCAAGAAAATGCCTTTAACGACAAAACGTAAAGAGCTAAATGGATAAAATTTGACACGTAGGTTTAGTTTCTTAAGTGTAGATACGTGTTAAGTTTTCGACAAACTCGTCAAGGGAAAACCGATATGTAAACTTGATAATTCAAAAATATATTGATTTTTGATAAAGGAAATTAGGTACATTCTTTTAAAATATAAAGTGTTGATCGATATGAGATGCTTAACTAAATCTGTTATATCTTCACCATTTATCGGTCTTTACACTTTCAAATACATATAAGCGCGATAATTCAAAAACACAAGATTTTGATTAATGAACTTTTTACTAAAACAGTAATTATATGTCAAATTTTGGTTACATTCGATTGAAAAAAAAAGAAGATAACACTTGATTTTCTTCGCTATACTACAAAGTGCAGGACACTTAACGTGCTAGACTCTGAAATCAAAGGTCTGAGCATTCGAGGAACTCACGATTCAGTCAGTTCAAAATCCTATGCAGTGAAATTAAACTTTAATTAGAGAATATGTAAAAAACTTTGGGGGGGGACCACTCCCATCGGTTTTCTTGTGTTTTATTACATATTCATTCCATGAATCAAAGATTAAGCAACAATTAAAATTACTTGATAAAAATTCTTATAACTATTTAATAACTCACTATAAATAATTTCTAGAAAATTTATACAATATAAATTAATATCTAAATATTAATTTAATTGTTTATCATCTAAATTATCATTCAAATTAATTTGATAATTGCAGAGTTATGTGTTGCAATTATAGGACAAGGAAATATACAGTGCATCATGCAGAAATATAAATGGGGGTTTTATTTCATTTTTTTAAACCAAATGGGATTAAAAGATAATACTGTGCTTCAGGTGTTCATTTTGTATCAGATCATCCAAGGGTAGGATCTTATTTCAAATTATGACAATGGTTAAGAAACAATAAAAGAGTATATATATATATATATATATATATATATATATATATATATACAAAATCTTACTATCCCATTCCCAAATCTGCTTTAATTTCGCGATTTTGTTGTTGACAAATATGCAATGTTATCTAACATAAAATTTATGATCTTGATATTGTGAATAATCCAAGTGTTGCGACATGCATACTAAAGCCCCTTTCACGCAGTTTTTCTTTTATTTATTTTTTTTAAGCTAGCACTCCAAAAGACTGGCATCACCTTTCCTCTTAAGCCTGAGAGGTCGCTTTCATTAAATTTTCCTCCTTAATCATGATGTGTGCATGATAATTTTGTAAAAATAAATTCAGCAAGCAAATCTTATTCTAGATAATTATATTTTTACCTAAATTTGCATAAATGTATTTAATACATCAGTCTCAAAATAAAATAAAGTTCCATTAGTTTATGTCGGACCATGAGTTCTCTTCTTCCTGTTCTTATCTGTCTCTTCTGTCCACCTTCGTCAACGCCTTCCCCCCCCCTCTTCTCCCGGATGTCACGTGAACCTTTCCCTTCCTGGCTAGTTTACAGCCTTCGTCGTTGGGAGCAAAAGAGTGTGGCTTTACAAACATAATGCAAAAATCATTCAAAACGTTCTAAAGTGGAGACCGTTGTACTTAAGAGTTACTAAATATATCAAGTAGTTACTTTTGTGGCCTTACAGAATTTTTATATATTAAAAATCGATCTAATATATACGAATAAATATTTTTTATATAAATATATTAAAAATAAATTGTACAGTCCTCAATAATTTCGGTATATATTATCACTACAAAGTCATTATAAAATTACCATTTCAGTAGTAATCATTATTTTTATTTCCGCACAATATTTTAAAAAATGTTAATGAATTTTTAAGAGCATTTTACAATAATTCTTTCCATTATTTTAATTTTGCGTCATATGCAGGTGCATCGGTACTTTATTAAATATTTTTTGTGTGTATTTATGTCACCACTGCAACAAATAAGAATAAATATTCAAAAACAATATAAAAACAGATGAATTGAACATTATCATACCAAGATATTTCTTACTAAATTCGAGTCATTAAGAAATTTTGTTTCATTTGGACGAGTAAATCAGTAAACATCTATGTATAAATATTGTACAAAATGTAATTGAAAATGCAAAATTACGCAATATTTGTATTTTTATGTAATAAGTACATTTTTTAATCATTTCATAAATTCCAGTATAGATTTTCTGTTGAAATAATAGTATTAGCTGTGTTTTTACCTTAACAAACAAACTGTATTTACTATATAACAAATATATATATACATTTATTTCCTTGGAAAAAACAGTAATATTAATAAAACTGACAAAAAATTTAGTGGCAAAGGAGTATCTGCTACAATTTAATGAGAGAAAAAATATGATTTTGATAAATTTTGATTACATTAAATTTTCTATATAAAGAGATCAGCTTTAATAGAAGATCCAAATTTAAATTTTATTTATGAAAGCATCTTTGAATTCTTATTTTTTAGCAACATACATCCGTTTAAAAATAAATTGAAAAATTTGTTTAGTATAGCAAAATTTACTTTTTATAAAAATATATCTTCTAAAATTAACAAAAATTTTTAAAGATTATTCTTGAATGTTTTAATTTTTATGAATAATGCATTGAATCCTCTCAGCTGAAATTTTTAAAAAGTTTATTTCTAAAAGACTTCAATAACATTCAATAAAAATTTTTAACCTTTACACTCGGACGTTTCTTGTCAGGCGCCATTCAAAACAGGGTATCATTTTAAGGTTTAATTAATTTATCTTTTAATTTTGATTGTTAAAATTACCTATAGAATACTAAGAAAGCGTAGATAAATTTTACAATTACAATTAGGGTTAAAAATGTAATTGTGTATTTGTAAAAATGTAATTGTGTACTAATCGCTTGTGAACATTTTCTCGCTAATGAGACCTGGTGTACCTTTCTGATTTTTGCTAGATAAGTAATTATCGAATTGTATAAAATGGATGGTACTTTGTCTCGAGGATTTGAATTTTTGAATGGTAATCATTAAACTAGGTTCCTCTGTATTTTTATATTTATATTTCTAAGCATATTTTTAAAGTAGGAAAACACATGCAACAGTACATTCTGTTATTCTGCATACGTAAATTTTAAGAATTGTCTACTATTTCTAACTTGTCACATAATATCAACATAATACCTTCCTAAAGTTTTTATCATCCGC
>JAPMOR010085860.1:19265-46703 GCA_026543865.1 Argiope aurantia | reverse complement strand
TTTCCAAAAAGATTTAATTTATTTTTAATTGGAGCTTTAATCAATGTTATGGCAACACTTTGAAAAAAGCTAATTTTTTCTCATGAATGCGAAACGTGCTTAATCCTCATTTTTATTTTTGACGAAAAAAATTATTGAAAAACATAGTTAAAATATTTATTTAAAAATTCATTAAAAATAGAAATTTAATGTTAAGATTAAAACATTAGTATCATTTAAAAGATAAATTTTTGATCTTTAACTTGATGTAAAAATCTTTTTTGTGCGGTAATATTTTGGAATGTTATAGTAGAACTACGTCAAAATTTCGCTTAATTTTTAAATACATAAAATTCTAGTTAAAAATTCGAAAAAATAACCCCCAGGTGCACATTCCCGTCCTCCAAGGTATACACGTGCCAAATTTGGTAGCTGTAAGTTGAATGGTCTGGCCTGTAGAGCACCAACACACACACACACACACACACACACATTGAGTTTTATTATAAGTATATAGATTAATTCGTCCTTTTTTATCCATGTCTTATCAAACAGTTACATTTTATAGAAACCACGAATTAAATTGATTTTCTGACTTAAATTCTGGCAAAACATAAATTTAATTCAAATTATATTTTAGAAATTTAAAAATTCGTTGGGTTATGAATATTTACTTCGCATTTTGTGGATTTATTCAAAACAGTTTACGAACCATTATATTGCTAATTCCAATGCAATACTATTGGAAATAAATAGTGACAATCCCTTTACCCTAAAGCTATTTTTATTTATTTTAACTTTTTGTGTTAAATATTTTAGCATCGATTTCTCTCACCTTACAAGCTTTTTGGAGGTCATTATTTCTTCATTAAATTTAATATAACCGTTGCATTTGAATGTGTAACGACTTTAAGGTTACGGAACAAGTTGGAGATTATTTTACTCAACTGGCAAAATAGTGTCGGAAATGGCAAATGTAAATGTATGTTTTCATGATAATAATACTTTATTATTTCTTCCTTCTTACGAAATTTTTGAAGATTAAGAAGAATTAGAATTTTCAATCCTCCTTTACTATAATATAAGATTAGATTTGATTTTTATAGATATTATTTTTTTAAATAAAAATCACATTTCTGAAGAAAAATTTAGCCTAAAATAAAGCGATGTCTCTAGTTTGCTCATTTTATTTGATTTTTTTAGATAACTGTCCTGTTTTATTAAATGAAGATTAATTTTAGAAGGACTTTACCAGATAGAATATTAGTGAAATGAACAGAAATGCGATTGCACAGTTCCTCAACCATTCAGTTTTTATGAAGTGTTTATGGAAGAACATTTACCGTATGATGGTTTATTTAGCTTTTAGTATTCTCGGATAAATTCAGATTTTTCTGTTAATACGGTCGGAATTTGTGAATTTCTGATCTCTGCCGAAATTGTCTTAAGTCGATAGATTTGAAAGAAAAAGAAACAAACCAATAATTTGAATACCCTCCTTCAAGTTTTTGCACATTTTCTTAGATCCCTTCGAAAGAAAAATACTTATAGATGTGAAATCTTTCAAAAATATTCGTCAAGTTTCTTTCTATGGAAAAGTGAAAGAAAGTTGAGACATTATTCTGTTTATATAGTTTATTGATGTCAGGTTTATTTTCTACCGGTTACTTGGGTAATTTAATTCTTCTACAAATTGAGACGAACAAGAAAAACTAAAATTTTCACTTAGCAAGGAAAACTAAAATTTTTCTAAATATTTTATCTGAATATTTGTATCAAAATGTACATCACCATATTTCATAATATATTTTCTCATTGACTAAAGCTTCTTTTGTATCTGACAACTTGAATATGATTCACAAAGAATGGATCTCAAAGCCATCATTTCTTCTAGTAAAATGCGAAGTTGCCAGTATTCTGCAAATGTATAAGCTAAATGAAGCTGTGAAACTTGCAGACGATTTTCTTTCGTATCCAATATCCTCTTTCATTTCAGTAAAAATGGAAGAATTGTTTTAGTATGCTTATTCTTTACCAATCTGCTTTGCCAAAGATTATTTAATTAGCATTTCCATTTCGGCCAGGTTTACTTAAGACTACTATTCTTAATAATAACTTTTTTATCAGCCGCTATTCGCCGTAAAGGTACTTAATAGCATCGCTGTTTCTCTGCCTGGATGGTTCCATAACATTGTATGGATTTCAGATTTAAAGTAGCGATTACGCCAAGAATTCAAGACTGTGAACTGCTTATGGCATATGACAAATCTTTACTGTTAAATATGTTTGGTACCGTTTTAAAACACTGTATTCTTTAATGAGTTTTAAAAACTATTAAGAATTTCAAATAGATTAAAGATAATACAAGTTTCATTTAGACTTCAAAATCGCGTTGAAATCTAATCTATAACATAAAAATATTTAATGAACATGGGATATAATAAGCACAAGATAATTAATATTCTAAATTAAAAATTTAAATTCTTGATACTCTAGACGAATTATATTATCTCTATTTTAAAGGTAAGTTTTTGTTAATTGACTGTTTTTAAATACCTATTAGCCTCAATAACAATTAAAAAATGTTAAAGAATATATATTTTTGAGTAATATGTGTGTGAAATTTGTGAAATTAATATGAATATTAGGGATATTAATATGAATTTCCAAATGAATATTAGGGTTCATAGTTGAACGATTTTGTCTTCTGAACTCACACAGATTATTTCAACAAAAATGTTTTTGTGTTAGCTGAATGGAATGAAGTCAATTCCATTTCAAATTGAAAATCAAATTGAAGAGTAGATGGCAGAAAATTAGGTACATTGAAAAGCAGAATGAATGTTAAACTTCTAAAATAGTATAGTTATACGATTGATAAAATTTGAAGTTTAAAATATTTTGTTGAGGAAATTATTAAGATCAAATTACATTAAATAGTTAATTGACAATTTTAGCGACTGTTTATCCTTGTAAACCACTAAATGACTATAGGTGGTTACTATTAAATAGACTCAAAGGTGATTTTAGAGTTATATATTTATATATGAATACCTGATCCTTATTGTAAGGCGATTTATAAAACTCTAAAATGCAATATTTGCAATAAATTATTTTCTATAAGATTATCAGCACACATGTTTATTATGGAATTAAACAACGTGAACTGAATGGAATAACAAGAGATTAAAATGACAAAATGAAAATAAAGTTGAGTTCCTTCTGTCCTTGATCTGATCAAAGATATTACGCCATCACATCCATTTAAAGCTTATATCAAGAAATTAATTGCTACCGCATTTTATTTTTATGTTATTGTGTTAAAAAAGTATTCCAAACAGTAACGAAGTGGATAAAAATAAATTCTAGCGAAGCCATTTGCTTGTTTCTAATAAGTAATCTCTTTGTTGAATCTCCTCGTTTCCATGGGAACCACATCTTTTAAATCATCTTCGTTCATTTGCCGGAAATCTGATTGCATCAGAGAAAATAAATTTGATTAAACTTACTTTTTATTAATCTTGATGAATTCATTGCAATTTAAAAAAAGGAGCACTGTCCAAAATCACAATACAATCACTGCAACTTTAATTGAAATTTTCTCATCATTTGTTCGTAAGATCATTTTTGGAAGATGCATTTTCTCTTCTTTTAATTATTTTCGGCTTCAGCTTTCACAGCTCTGAAATGATATTTAAAGAAGAAAATGATTTTGTTTTCTGAGCAAAATGTTGATGTACTTGCATCCGCTTTTATTTACTTTCACTGGCTTTAGGATTGTAAAAATGAAACTCTGTGATTGAATTTCGCTTTCTTCTTGTTTTGGCAAAGTTCTTTTCCTGGAGTGTTAGTTTTGTTCATTTAAGCTTTCGTTGACGATGCACCATTTTGATATAATCTGTTCTAAATTTTCAATGAACTTGTTATTTCAAAACATTTCACTCCGTGTGAATTCAATCATCTGTTTAAATATTCCAGAAGAAAAATCCGTTAAAAAATTTTAATTTAGGAAAATAAAACATAAACTAATGATTTAAAAGCTTAAAGATTTTAATAAAAAACTTTCAGTCTCAGTTCAGTAATAAAAATGCTTTTGAAAACTGTATATGTGATTTTTTACAAATTTTTATGATTTTACACGGACAATTTGATTGACTATGGAAACTATTTAAGAAAAATCTATGAGGGTTAAAAAAAATGTTAAACGTATTATCTGTTATTTTCATGCTCATTTTATTAAACTATAAATTACAATGACACTTTTTTCTTTAAAAATTTATTTCACTTACGTATACGAAGTAAAGAGAATATTTTAACTGTCAAAAAATTCGAACTCGATGATTTGATGAATTTTTATGTTTTAGATCTCCCTAAGTTCGAAAACCACATTTTCGGCATCTGTCTATAATAAAAATAACTCAAAGACGCTTCGAGTTGGACTGGTGAAGTTTGATATATGGACTTTACGGGAAACTAGTAGATTGTCATTTTTGAGCGAAATCTAGGAAGAAGAAATATGTCTGGCTGATGAACCGAATATCATTTAATTTTTGTCTCACAATAAAATTTGTCTCACGGATTAAATATCTAAATTGTGGATATCTGTCAAATTTGAAACGAAATCGGTCAAGGGGAAGGGGGATTTACTTTCTACATTTTCATATGCACGCAAATGCACTAACTCAAAAACGCAATGTCTTAAATGTATGAAATTTGATTTTGTGTCTACAATTGCAGTTCTGCATCAGACTTTGGCTTCAACCCGTAGGAAACAACATGCCTAAAACACGAATTTAATTTCCGGTTTGTTAAAGTTGAATATCAAAGATTATCAACCAAGAATCACATGATAGATTCCGAAAAAAATACTAAATTCACGCCACATATATATATTTCTATGTTCATCAATTCCGTGCAAAGCATTCGTAACTTACTCAAAGTTCACAAATTTGAACGAAGGAAAGGGATATAATATCTTTAAAAGAGAATGGTCGAGAAAGTTTTGGGCAGACCATTCTTACTGGTTTAAGTCTTCAAATAATTTCTTTGAAATTAAGGAAAGTGGATATAAATATTGTCATATTTTATGCACTTTATGCGAGTTGTTTTTGCAATTTCTCTTAAATACAATCAATTAAAAGATACTGTTACGAATTTTTTACCGGGGTTCGTTTGGATAGTGGAAGTTATATGGTGTGGATAACGCTCAATCAGCAGGCAGAAGTAGAATAAAAACAACGACGTTTAGTTACACAAAGACACACAGGACAACACAAAAACGACAACTATATACAGCACAGAAGACAATTATCTTCTACCGAGACGTGTAGCATACAACAAGAATCTACTGCAGACAGTAGCGCACAGTTCAGTTCAGCAAGAGCTTGACTCCGTCGCTTCCGACTACTCCGCTCTGTCCACTCTGATTGACTTCTTCGACTCGGACTCCGCTGCTCTCGAACTCCCCTGTCTTCTACCTTCCTTTAGCAGCTGCGGCTGCTTCCTTTTATAGGTCTCGGGAGGCGGATCTAGAAGCCTCTCAACCAATCAGGAACGTTCGAGGCGTATCTCGGTTCCTACTGGACGGATCGGGAAAATTCTGGAAGTTTCGGGTATAATCTATTTTGGCGCCAAAGTCGCCAAATTCGTCTCCAAATGGTCGCCAAGTTTGTCGGGGTTTGTCGCCAAGTTTGTCTCTGGGACCTCCGATGTGACACACGGACTCTGTCCATTACCGATGACTTCAAAACAGTTTTTCTGATAGTAGAACAAACTATGCTGGGAAGCCGAATTGCAGGTTTGTAACAATACATTCACATCTATAATGTTAATTGAGAAACAAAAATAATTGATTCAATAGAGAAAAAAATACTATATATTCGATGACATTTTGAAAGTAATTGATATTATCAAAACATTATCAGTACCAAATATGTTCAGTTGTTTTTATTTTTCCTGATAATTATATGTTTCTCGTAATTTTTTTTCATTTCCCAATAGATTTATTTACTTGCAATTAAGCTCTTTGTGTTATTAAGATATTTTATTTTTTTCTCTTTGTTATCCTTTCCTTTCCTGTAAATTGTTTCACCTCGAAAGTCTTTCTTTTACTTTTTTTTCCATTGTCTGATATATGTTATCGATATCCTACTCAACTTTCAATGTATTTAAGATATTTGTGCATTTATTGCGCTTTCTTCTTGATGTTCTTTGCCTTACTGTGAATTAAAAAAATAAATCAACTTGGATGAAAACTAACTTAATGAATTAATCAAACATTTAGGCGATTTTTTTTCTTCGACAGTAGAAGTAAAGGTTTTTTTAAATTCCAATGTTTGATATTTGTAGTGTACAAAGGGGCAATAACTCGCATTTTTTTAGAATTATTAGGTTTTTTCTAAAAGAGGAGAGAACTGATTATTTACTTTTGTTAGAGAGATGACTCTACTTCCATAATTTGTAGTTATTAAATAATTAATTTCCAACTTTATTTACGGAAGATAATTTTAATGAAATTTTAAAATTAATCTTATCTTAAGGTGATCGAATAAGTTTCAATAAGTCTTGCAAACCATCTGCTAATTAGGGATATAGCTGGCATTGTGGGCTTAAAGAATGCTTATGTACGTGAAAATTTCTTAATTCGATTAGTCTATACAAATACAAGTGAAAGGTGTAAATTTCATCGAAGCTATAGAAATCCAAAATATTGTAAATATTTTCTGCCTTTTTTAATGGATCACGATATAGGTTTTATGCAAAATGTCCTGACAATTATTTAAATAATTATTTTTTGAATTAAAGACAATAAATGATATAATGATATTCCATGTCACCAGGATGTTACTGTCTTTAGGTCTGGAGAGGATAATATTCAATCACATTTTGTATCATTTTAATCTGTTAAGGAAAAGAGAATTAAGGTAAACTAGGGAAGGTTAAGGACTTAAGGAAAAAAATTAACTTTCTTAATTTCTCAAAATTTATTTACAACAGTCTAATTTTATGAAAAACTATGATATTTAAAATCATTTGGTGCAAATGATATTTTTATTTTCATTAAAAGTAAAACTGAATACGATTAGAAGTCATTTCGTATATAATAACATTTTTTCTGAAAGTATTTATAAAATAATATATATTTTAAGAAATAAATATCAAAATATCTTTATTCAAAGTGACTCGTCTAATGTCAGCTACATTTTAATATTTATGGAAACCAATTTACGACCTGATGATTGTTTCAGATTGAATGGAACACAAGAAAAATATTGAACATATAGTTTCATAATTTTAAAGCTTCTTAATTACTTTCTTTCCCTCTTAATGCAACTGAAGTCAGTAGAATTCTTTTTTTCCATAACTGCAAGAAATGCAAGAAAAATTAAAAATCATTCCAAATTTTCAGGAAAAGAATATATTGAAAGAAATTATTAAAGTATTACATTTATTCCTTGAGAAGAAACTGCTGAAAAAAAATTGTTCCATAATTTAATTTTAAAGGAAAAGTATTTGTGGAACTTCTTTGGGAAGATTTTTTAAAGGTGTAGTGTATATTGAATGACCCTGCTTCCCACGAACACGAGAACTCTTATTTGATTTGAATTTGAAATACTTTATACTTTGTAGTTAAGAGTCAAACACTTCAACTTTTTTTGGACTTAAGTGAGAGATTTCTGTAGTGCTGAAAATTCAATTTGTCTTACAAAGAATTGTTTTATAAAATTTTATTTGAAAGTTCAACTTTAGAATTCTTTGACAAACTTAGAAGACACATTTTAAAACTAAAATATTGAATTACGATTTTTTATTAAAAAAATTATGATTTGGTATTCAAATAAACTTAATGCGGCAGTTGTTTTATAAAAGACTGACTTCAATACAGTTTAGAAGAAATTTGAGAATATGAATAATTTAAAAAATATGAACCACGGCAATTGAAAAAAAAATTATTTCAAACTATTATTCTTCAAGTCAAACTTAGTTGAAAAAATTAAAATAAAAGTTATTCAGAAGGTGTTCAAAGCTTCTAAAAATGCAGTTGATTTCACAAAAATCAGTACACAGATTTGCAAAGAAAGAAAAGAGATGTCAGTCTAGAAAGGTTCATTTTTTATGAAAAGCAGCTGTTTTACTTTGTAAACAAAGAATTGTTAATTTTATTCATTTTTCAGGTACGAATTAAATTTCTTTGACATTTCATTTTGTATACTAGTGAAAAAAAAGTACTTGAAATAGAAATTGAAAATGTTTTTATTTTTTATAAAAAATATTAAATGGAAAAAAATAGTCTTGTAATCGGTGGGTAAAAAATCTTCAAAATGTAAAAATAAGAATTATTGTAAAATTGATTTCTACATATAATATTATAAATAGAATAAAAAATATTATGTGGAAAATACGAGAATGAATTCACACATTTAATTCGTTATTTTTAAGACTTTCTTGAAATATTAATAATTGACCGCTTTTGATGACCCGTTTATTCGCCCAGATTTTTTTTTACTGTCATATAATCTATGGAATGTATTGAAACAAAACATTTTATCTTCTTATTTCATACGACTGAGAAACATGAAGGCAATTGAATCAGTTTACTACAAATTAAAAACTGTATATTTTATGAAATAAAAACCGAAGTGAAAACGCTACTACACAATTATTACTTGACAAAAATACGTGAAAGAATGTTTTTATGGATGAATTTGAATTCCATCATAACATTTCAAAACATTGTAGCATTTAGGGTATCAAAAATTGAATTACAAATAGTGTTAAAATGAAGAGTGAAATTAAATTCTGCAGTATTTTTTAGTTCATATACAATGGTGTGCAAAACTTAAACAACAATGCAAATTTTAAGCAGATAGCCATGAAATTGCGGAAAAGGAGTTCTTGCGATCAGTACAATGAACACGTAATTCAAGAGAAAGGTCATGCGTATGCAAATATCAGGAACAAAACGTCACAGCCGACGTGAGCGTACGCAAAACACGTGCGGAAGGCGCGTGCAGCTCAACACTACAATAAAAGGAAGGACGGAGACGCAATTAAAAGCATTCGCTGCAAGTGCACGTGAGTTAATTCGTGAAATATGGCTAGCAGAAATCACCTGGACGATTTCACACGTGGAAGAATGATCGGAAAGCTGGAGGAGGGGGCGTAGTGTGACCAGTGTAGCTGAAGAGTTCGGAATCAACAAAAGTGTCGTTTCGCGCGCTTGGAAAGCCTTCCAAACCACAGGTATAGCTGTGAGAAAGGTTGGTGGTGGCCACCCCAGGAAAACAACTGCAGTGGATGACCGACATATCGTCCTTCAGGCGAAAAGATCCCGAAACCAGTCAGCAAGCGCCATTGCTCAGCAACTGTATGCAGCAACGGGGAAACAAGTGTCGCGTTTTACTGTGTCCAGACGTCTTCACATAGGTGGCCTATTCGCCCGCCGTCCTGAAAGCTACATCCCTTTGACAGTTTAACACCGGCGGCACCGTTTAGAGTGGTGCAGGGAGCACAAAAACTGGACATCTCATCAATGGAGTCGTATCCTCTTTACAGATGAGAGTCGTTTTAATGCCACAAGCGATTCCCAACGCCAGTTGATTTGGAGAGAGGTCGGGGCACGGTTTCATCCCAGTAACATCACGGAAAGAGACCGTTTCGGTGGTTCGGGAGATGTCGTCTGGGGAGGCATTATGATGAACGGGCGGACTGAGCTCCACGTTTTCGACAGAGCTTCTGTAACTGGAGATCGCTATTGTCAGGAGGTGATCCTTCCCCATGTGCGTCTGTTCCGAGGTACCATTGGATCATACTTCGCTTTTATGGATGACAATGCACGGCCACAAAGGACTCATGCTGTTGAGGAGCTCCTGGAGAGTGAAGATATCACTCGAATGGATTGACCGGCGTGCTCCCCTGATTTAAATCCGATAAAACATGTGTGGGATGCTTTGGGGAGACGCCTTGCGGCACGATTACGTCCTCCTGGGAACACCCGACAACTTAAACAGATGCTGATTGAGGAATGGGCACTCTTACCTCAAGAACTGTTGGACAATGTGGTGCTGAGTATGGGGAGACGGTTCGAAGCAACCATTGCAGTAAGGGGAGGGCATATCCCATACTAAGGAACATCTGTCTGCTGTTCTTCCTCTTGGACAGACAATCATGTGTAACGATACTATGAGTTCAATAAAGCCTTTTTTTTGTTTGATTCCATAGTGTATGCATTGTATTCATTTCTGCGCAACTATGCTTTCGTCATTCTTTCATAACAAAATGCTGTATCTCATTTCTGAATTTCATGTCTCTCAGATAATTTCTCGTGAAGTTATGGCAAAAAACATACCTGTTGCTTAAGTTTTGCACACCAGTGTATATTTATTTTAGATAATACAAATAATAGTTTTGTAAGATTATTGTTTTGGAAGATCTGGACATCCGTTTTCTTAGGCAATTCATCAAGAACTGTTACCCAATTGCGAGAATGAAGTCGCCCAATGGATAATAGTAATTGTATAAAAATTATTTTTGCGCTCCATTAAATTTTCTGTTTGTAGTTTATTTCTTGATTTCTTTTAAATCTTCTTTCCTCTCACCGAGTGTACTCCTTGGATGACACTGCCAATCATCTCCTGAATATTTCGAATAATATTTCATAGTTCCCTTAATTAGTTCCTCTACGCGTTGAATCAAAGGAGAAGTTAAAACGTCCAATGAAACAGTTTGAAACTTGAAAGAAGTAAGAAGTAGGGCCTTATAGCAGCAATGGCTGTTATCTCCTGTTGCCAAATGTGAAGAGAAAGAAATTTCATCTACCAACACAAGAGCGTGTGCGCATACACACAAAAGCAAATTGAAGTTTCACTCAGTTAGCAGTGACAGAGCAGTTTCGCAGACGTTATTCAGCCCATATAATTCTGAAATTCGCATGATGCTTTATTTACGCTTCATTACTGTCATTCGTCATCAAATAATAAGAGTTATTCAAGTTTTATATACTTACAAATTTCGAAGAAATGATTTGATTTGCTTTCCTTTATATTATAAATCCAAAAAATCACCATGAACAATCACCATGACCAGAGATCACAAAATCTTTGTATTGCATTAAAGAGTGTGCAGTTCACCTTCGATTTTTTGATAGAAAAGACCATTTGGTGAAAGAGAGAATAAGACATAGATTGTAGCTCTCAGAGAATTAAAAACAATAAAATAAATATGAGGGGTGAACAAAATATATTTTTCTCTGCCTTTCATTGTTAGTACGCTTGCAATCGCGCTTCATGAAGGAATAAAACGTAGTCATGCCAGGTTTGCTTCTTCAATACTAACCTATATAGACTCATAAGATATCATGCCATTTTTAGACCACACAGGTCCACCAGATCTTCGGAACCGGGCTTCAATAGTCAGAGCTTTGGCATGAAAAATGGTGTTCACTAACACATACAAAATGACGTTTCATTAAATAATTATTTGAGAAACTGTAAATGATATTCATTTTGCAACAATAAATGAGACTGACATTCCTGCTTAAATAAAATACTTGGCATATGCAATTGGTTAAATTCACGCTCACGTGATGGCTACCAAACAGCAATCGCTCAGCGTTTCTGCATTATTCCCAATGATCGGTCCTTAATGATAAGGCTTTCGTAATAGTTTTCTGATATGAAGCCGATATAAGAACATAATTGACAGGACGGATTTTGAAGGGCATTGAAAACCCCATTACGACAAGTTGTTGCCAAATTTCAGGGCAGTTAGATTTGTCAATTCATCGCAGGTTCAAGCAGAAGCAATTTCTTTTGTAAGTATTTACATATACATTTTATATTCTTTCAAAAAGCATTATAGTTAGTTATAAATGAGTGCTAAGGTGGCGGCCATTCCAGCCATATGTTAGTTACGGTCTTGGAGTTGATATGGATACGAATAGTTGATTTTCAAAGAGTTAAACTTTGGGGAATCGTAAAAGGCTTTCTTGTCTTACACTTGAAATATGTGAAGAAACAGCCAGTCGTATTGAAATATCTGGAACCGATTCTTCATTGAATTCATTCTCTTCAATAATAAATGTAATATTTGATATGAGTGACTTTTATCCACCATTTCACAACAACAAATAGAATTTTTATGTTTTATAATAAAATATATTTAATGAGAATAATGATGCAATACTCATTTTAAATGCTTTATCACTTGATTATAAACCCTCAATATTTGGATACATTGAATTTTAGTCAGATGATATTATCCGTATAATTTTTTTTATTTTTATTTATGCGACTCCAATTTGTAAAGATTGAAAAATGGATATAAATCGTTGCTCGCATGCAGTTCAGGTTTCCCACGTTCATCTCAAAAATTGTGTTGTAAAAATTGAATAAGAAAAATGTGCAGTAAGAGCAAAATGGTCGCAAGATGAATGCATTCTTTTCAAATGGTCAAGAAGTTGGACACTGTCAATTTAAAAAAGGGACAATATCTTTTATTAAAAAATTATTATTTGATCGTTTTGAGACTATTTCTTTAAATAACCAGTTTAAAAAATGTTTTTGATAAAATAAGTCAAATATCGGTGCGTTGTGATGGGTATGTTCCTCTTAAGTGCATGCAAGAAACATTCGTGTATTTTTGTTCAAACATTAAAAATCTATCTTCAAAATTCGCACATTTCCCTAACATGGCATAGTTTTAATTTTTCTTGTTAAATGCCTATAAATATCGACTTTAAAGTTCATTCATTTTAATAGATGAATGTAAATCTTAAAAATGTTCTAGATAAAGTTCAAAGCTTAGGATGGGTAAAAAGTATTGTCTCTAGTCCAATGCTATTGGCGAAGAATAATTTAAAGAGAATTCAAAGAACACTGACGCGTCAATTGAAATTTATTTTTAGAAATCGTTCCAGCTGCATTGAATGCATTGTGGTGTAAAGAATAATTTTCTATTTTTATGCTTTTAGAGTATGCAATATTTGCGAATGGATAATTATTTAGAATCAGTTCAAGCTCACTAAGAAGTACAAGCATCCAACTCACACAGAAGCGTTTGAGACAAAATGAATAAAAGCAGATTTCTATTATTACCATTCTAAACGAGATGTGAGGAGATAAAAGCGGATTTCGAAGCATTTTAACACCCACACGATGTGACAGAAACAGATGTAAGAACTATATTGATTGAATGCGCTTTGAAAAAAACACGATGAAATCGAATTGGAATGGTTTGAAGAAAGAAGACAGGAGATTTTTATTTCGTTCTCGTTCATACAGAAATCTCTCAGGAGTTGGCGGATCTGACGTCACAATAGCGTCATATAGAATAAGTCTATTTGGACAAATTAAGAAATGCCCAAAAAGTACTGTCTGCTTTGTCTGACAAATGTTTTTTCCCTCACGTCATACACGTCAACAAACGTTAAGGTCCGTAGTTTTTATGCTTTATATTTCAATGAAAAAAACTGATTTTAGATGCTTTTTTTTACTTATTGTGTCCAACTTTCGATGCAAATTTTACACTTCTATGACAAATATATGTTTTTAATTCACCTCAGCAACAATTTTTACGAATCAGCAGCGTACATATTACTTTTCACATATACAACTTCAAAACATGCTTATTACTTTTCACATATGAAAGTCGATTATTAATGAAGATTTGAAGCCTTCTGACATCAAGTAGAGAAAAAAGTATATATAGGGAACGGACATCATAGAAAAAGATAATGAGATTTTGAAAACAAAGCTTGAGGAATCTGAAGATGACTCTTTTTACGGATAAACGGAGAGATGGAGGAAGTAATTCCTTTTTATTCATCCATGACTCCTTTTTCAACCAATATGAGTCATTTTCTCGATTTATTTAAATTTATTGGAATGAAGACACATTCTTCGTAAATCTGAGGGATTTATGGAGTTTGACAATGTTAAACTGAATATGAAGAGTTTAAAGTGTACCGTTTTGCTTTGGGGGATAAAATTAATTTACGACTTTCAAGTGTCAAATCGAAGTGTTTCTACAGATATTCATTCACGCTTAAAGATATTCTTTAGGTCGAGTAAATATCAGAGGAAAAAGAGATTTGGAGATTGCACAGTTACTTAAAATGTGAGTTACAGTAGCTACTTAAAATGTGAACTGCTTCTTACTATTAAACTAAATTATCGGTACTCTCTCATTTTAAAGTAATTTTTTCGTCATATATATTTTCATCTCGTGTTTCATAATATCTCATCATTTCTCTTTTTATAAACTTGTTTTTTTTTCTAGATACTTCCAGGCAAAATTAAAGAATATAAATTATTCATAACTAAAGATATTAAACAGTTATGACGGTTTATAAGCGCTATTCCATGAACTTGAATATGTGTTTATTAAAAAAAACGAAAAAAGCATTGGGTTGGGAGGAAAAGGCGGTAAAATAAATTCAGAGGTAATAAGTTTATTATCACTTCAAATATATTCTTCTCATCTCAGTTCAATAATGCACTCAAAATCCCAAACAAGCCCAATTATCTCATAATCGAATGGAATAATTGAGAACAAACCGGCGTAATTGTGAGAATCATTGTAATCGAAACTGGTTCATTAATGAATTAATTTGGAAAAAAGATATCATTTAATGAGGCCTCCTCAACATGATTATAAATTATATAAATTATAAATGAATACTCCATTCCTATGATCATTCAAAACGAAGAAAATGTCAAAGTCTACAGAATTTATTCCCGATTTTCCTAACTGACTTTAAATGTTTTCTATATATATTTGTTAGCTCTTCTATTTTAACATATAAATCATCCGATCTTTCGTTTTTTTAATGTAGTTAAAATTCTAATTACTGAAAGTTTCGCTATCTGAGATAAAACTTCCTCTCTAGTTAACATCAGAAACTCCATAAATTCCTGAGTTTCAAATATCTTTGAATTGTTTCCTTCTCAATGCATAAAAGTTACGACGGTTTTTCCAAATTTATTTTTATGTTTTGGATCTCTCATTTTGTAAGAAAGATTTCATCACTAGCCAGGGTTTGGAGAGGCCCAAAATTGCTTCTTAAGATATTATTTATAAATAATAAGACTAAGGACTTTAAATGAATTATCTTTACAATTTAAATTTCAATTGGCCTAAAGAATAAAATAATTCTATTCTTGGATAAATATAGAAAGGATAATATTAAATAATTCAAAAATCAATGTAGAAGAGATTGCTATTTGAGAAGAGATTTGCTGCACGTGACTATCAAAAGCATTAAAGATCTCATATGATGCTTCATGAAGATCATGCGTTAATTGAAGTCATGGCACAAATTTTGTTTTCGGCATTCTGCTATTTAAATTACCTCATATCTGGTAGTATTATCATTGAAACATCCTGATTTGCCCAATAGTCCCTAAATACTTCTGAAATTCTTTTATTCTATAGTATTTAGAGTATCATAACAATATTTTGTATTGAAAAGGTGATTCGAAGACCTTTGAATTTTCGTTTCATCTACTGGATGTAATTTGCAAAAAACATGTTAGTCAATCGACCTTTTATTATTACAATTCATATTCTATGTAAAAATCGTATTCTAATCGAAAATGAACAAGTGCTATAAATTATATTAAAATAAATAAATTTAAATGTCTATTTTTTTAATATTTTAAATGTCAATTAACTCCTCTAACCCTTAACATCATAAAACCCATGAAATTACTTGGTCTTTTTTTTCATAATGTTAAATGAATTTACATTAAAATGTGTCGTTATATTGAAATAACATTTTCGACCTCAAATGTGAAAGTATAGCCTTGTTTTCGGAAACAATACATTTCTGATAATAGAGCTTTAAGCAAATATTTTATGAAATTGAAAAATAAATCGATTATCAATTGATTGATATTCGAAAGATAAAGAATACTTTAGGAAAAATCTTTAGGAGTCACAAAAAATGTCATATATTAAGGACATGTTGATTAAGATCGAATTTTGTTGAACATTAATGTCCTTTATGGCTATTTTTTAACAAAAATAATAATAAATTAAAACACTGGCAGGATTCAAGGATCAGAAAATAAAATAGACGAAAATAGTTTATCTTGAAAAATAGTGTGATGTTTCAAGAACATAATTACCAAGACAACATAGTTTGTTTGGAAAATTATTAAAAATCGATATTTCTATTCAAATTGAAACAAAGAATGCTTTTATATATGCATTGTTTGAAGTAGTTTCTTATCTAAATATGTTTATAATATTTCATTGAAAATCTGTTTAAATTTCAAACTTTCTAAATGCTGAGCATGCTGTGTTTAAGTGAGGAAAATAAGTCCTCCGCAATTAGGAAAAAAAAAAGCTGAACAATGAAAATATTCCTGATCCGTATGTATTTTGGAAATAAGACAACAGGTTTCTGAAGATTATACAAGAATATCTCTCCATGTGTAAGAAACGTTTACAGAAAGGAAGTAAGCACAGTATTTTTTGAGTGTTAAATGATAATAATCATATTATAAAAATAATAAAACAAGGACAAGTAAGAACAAGTTCAACAGGAAGTATAATGTCGAAAACGGCACATGATAATAATTTTTTTTTCATTTTTTCTAAAACTTTCTCGGAGATTTTGAGGATTTGCAAAATTAGACCAATTAAAACACATTTTTATAAAGTAAAATATTTTAAATTGAATGTCACAATTAAACAGATGATAATTAGCTCTGAATAAAAAGATATATATACATATATATATATATTATCTAATTGCCCTCTGAGATTACTATCAATCTTCGGTAAAACTAAAGTTTCTGTAAAGAATATTTGTAGAATTAAGCCGTCATCAGATGATTAGAATAACATTTTAAAAGGCATCTAATTCTCGAAATTTTCATGTCATAATAACATTAGCGCAATTGTTCTACTACGGAGGATAGCATGTTTTTCAACTCCATATACTCGTTGGATCTTCAACGGAAGTGTATATTGTGCACATGATATATAGATTACTAATCTGACTCTACTATCGCATCTGGGTCATATAACTAAGGACCATTGATGAAGCCTTTTGGATTATTGTCACGCAATTGTCCTACAACTAAAAATTCCATATACACGTCGAATCTTCTTTGGAAAAGCGTTTTGAACTCATGATCTGTAGAAACTAAGCTGACTCGACCATCAGAACATTGCAACTGGCTGATAGGACTACGAGTCGTTGATGAGGCTTTTTGAATTATTAATATTAATATCTGAATAAACTTTGAAGATATTATTATAAATTGTGATTTTCAAATAATACTTATTATTACGGCAAATGATAATATTTAGCAAACAACTGGTAAAAAATATTATTATGTCCACGTGGTTAAATAAAGCTTTTTTACCTTTGTTATATTTCCTCCATGCGGCAGGAATGAACACTTTGCACTCTCCTCGAGTTTTATATAAAAGCCCAGCTTTCTACTTAAAATATCTCGTTGCAAAGCATTTATACAAAATACTTCTGTGTCTGACAATAATTTTCGAAAGCATTTGGCTCTATGTCTTCAGAGATATAAAAAGAGAAGCGAGTCTTTTGATTATACTACTTCTTCAATATTCCGCACATACTTCTTTCTTCAGATCACAGAGAAAAATTCGTATCCTACTTCGAAAACTATCCAGAATTTCAGCGGGTTTTGTTTCTAACAAGAACCGAAAGAAACTTAAGACATCAATCAGTTTACTGTGTTTATTCATGTCAGCTTTGACTTTCTGTTTGATATTTGGACAACTTTATTCCTCAATTACCACTCCTCAAAGGAACGCACTAAAAAATTATGTCTTTCCAATGAAAGAGATCAAGTCGTTATTAATATTTTTGCTGGACATTTATTCTGCACTGAATAGTATTGTCATTTGCGGTCTCTTCTTTTCATTACCAGGCTATTACTGTTTCGTATGCTATTGCTTGAAACTTATTGTTCAGGAATTTATCTCAAAGTCCTCGCTTCTTCTGGCGCAAGGGAATTTCGAAAATATGCTGCAAACGTATAGTGAGATAACTGATGCTACGAAATTTGCAGATGATTTTCTTTCATATCCAATGTTTATTTCTATTTTAATAAACATGATGGGATTGTGGTGGTTCGGTTACTATTACACATTCTCTCCCGTCGATGATTATCCAACGTATGTTTTTATTTCACTTGGAGCAACTTACCATCTGACATTATTTTTAATGGTCATATTTTCAGCCGCTGCTGCCAATGACGGAATAAAAGAAATGAAAGATATTATCGTTTCTCTACCCGGATGGTTTCCGAAACATTACATGGATTTAAAAATGCGCATACGTCGAGATTTCAAGAAAACAACTGCGTTAACATTATGGAACGTTTATATTATCAACAAATCATTGCTACTAAATTTATTTGGCATACTTATAACTTACGGTATTCTTATAGGAACTTTAGGAACAATTCAGAATTCTAAGTAAATAAGAACAATTGAATTAACAAATTCCCACTGAAAACCTATTTTGTGGAACGTGAAAGATTATTCACAAGTATGATGTCTTCATCAATCACTCCACCATGTGGTCTTGCATATTAAAAGGATTTTCACTTCAATAACTCTATCAGATTTCCTTCATGAAATATATGAAAATCAGTGCATCCAATAAAAAAGGCTTAAACCGAAATTATGATTTAACCTTCTCTTTAATTGTATCTTTCTCTCATTTTATCCTTCTCTTTATTACCAGAAATGATCCTAATAAAATAAGTATTATAGGAAAAGCAAATCCAGATTGTAAACGATACTGAATTCCATTTTTCCTAGTTCAAGTAACTACCTCAAAATAATTCATCTGTTGGCTGAGAAGACAAATATAAATGGTCTTCACATGTGCATAACTCCAACATTAACAGGTGTTTACACCATTTTTCAATTTGCAATTGAACAATATTCAAAAATGAGATAAGACAGAATAATATTCCTTTTTAATTGGAATGAAAGAAGCAGATAATTATTCCATTACTAACTGATTTTATTGGCGGAGATTCCAATGTTTCTTTATTCCAATATTTTAAGCTATTCTAAGACTTCCTCATTCTGAATACGGAAATGTTTTGCAAGATTGTCTTTGATTTTTTTAGGAATAATGCGATAATAAAAATACAATGCCAATAGGTATGCAGCATCCAAATTGAAAAATGAGATAGGCGCACATTTAAATTAATGCAATAAATAAACTTAATGTTGAAGCATAATCAGTATATAAATCAACACTTAAATCAGAAGAAATTTGATTCAAATGTAAGTAAAATAGTTAAAGTTAAAACAATGTTACTGAACGAAATAAAGAAAAAAATTTCAACAAGTCAAAATGGATAAATAATAATGTATACGCTAAAAATACATGATGATGTTGCATTAATTCCAATAAAGATTAATTAATTATTAGTAAAACACTTTCTATATCATCACGTTGAAGTATCCAGGAGCAAGTTTCTACCATAGAAACTTATATAGAGAAAGTATCCCTATAAAATAGACTTATTTAGTGAAAAAAATATTTCTTTCACTATTGCAACTAAACAATAATTTCCAGGTGCTGTTTCATCAAATAGTATGAAAACATTTTGGGTTCTGTAGAGGTTGAAATTAAACACACAAAAATGAAATTTTTTAACGTAACAAAAAATATTAGCGAGTAAGTTTTTTTCTCCTTATAAATGCTGTAATTCATTCGTCTACAAGCACACAAAGTTTCCTTTCCTGACTGTAAGATATTCAGAGATATTAAAAGATAAATTTAATGACTTAGATTATAGCTTGAACCGACAAATTTAATTATTCAGATTGGTATTCGATCGAATCTTTTGATTTCAGGGATAATATACATATCAAAACAGGTTACTAAAAGGACGAAATCGTGGCACATTTGCATTATGCATTTTGTAATTCATAATGCATTTTGAAAAATGATTATATTAAACAATAACTGAAATACTTAAACATTTTGTTGAAAATTAGTCCCTTTGATTCTGACTCTGTTACATTCTTGTAACAGTACTTGGGAACAGGCGATTCTATTAATTAATAACAAAATTAAGACAAGTTACTTGGATTCCTTGTCAAACATCTGATGCGTCTACAGGAGACGTGTTATTATAGAAGAAGTAATCAACACTATAATTAAAAATCAATAGGTGCCAAGTCAGATAATCAAGTGCTTGTAAACCAATTCATCTATTAAGCACCCAATCATTGTTTATATATGGTGAGAGGACCGCCATCTGGTTTGAGATTACATTTGTAGACGTATTGTCAAAGGTCCAATAACTGAGACATAATGTATTCAAAAATAACTAAATATATCGGTTAACTTATAATCTATTGCTTTATAAAATAACACTAATAGAATAGTTTCAAAATAAGGCCATTCCATTCATTTGTAAAACATTGTTACTGATGATAAGATTCTTGTTCGAAGAATAGATTTGTTTTTCGTTTGAAAAGTGATTGGTTTTACGACTGATACTTCAAACCGGATTAAAGCAATATTCGTCTATCCAAATTATATTTCTGAAAAAAGAAACATTTGATTCAAATCTGAAGTGGGACTCATTCTAAAACTTCTGATGCTGACAATGACCTGATACTTTTTGTTCAAGGAGTCCACGAATGTTATTTGGATATCAATAATAACATTGAATTCTAAAACTTCTGATGCTGACAATGACTTGATGCTTTTTGTTAACGGAGTTCACGAATGCTATTTGGATATCAATAATAACATTGAATTCTAAAACTTC
Source organism: Argiope aurantia (assembly GCA_026543865.1). Classification (NCBI taxonomy): domain Eukaryota; kingdom Metazoa; phylum Arthropoda; class Arachnida; order Araneae; family Araneidae; genus Argiope; species Argiope aurantia. The sequence continues at coordinate 25,932 of JAPMOR010085860.1, read as the reverse complement.
TGATGCTGACAATGACCTGATACTTTTTGTTCAAGGAGTCCACGAATGCTATTTGGATATCAATAATAACATTGAATTCTAAAACTTCTGATGCTGACAATTACCTGATGCTTTTTGTTCACGGAGTTCACGAATGCTATTTGGCTATCAATTATAACATTGAATGCGCTTGCACTAACAGGTTATGGAGTGAAGAATTCTGAATTGAATATTCGCACATTAGTATGAGGGTAACTTAAAAATTAAATAAGCCACAATATGCAATATCTGCATCATTTGTATAAAGTTTCATTATTCCGGAGGAAGTAAAAACCTGTAGTTTGCATTTGCTAAGCTGTTCTGAAAATACAGTTTCTAAAAGGCTGCTGGAAATTCGGATAAACGCATTATACTTTCCTGCAACCAAATTAGAATTTCGATTACATATTATATAAACTATCACCATTTCAAAATGTTCCATGTTATTGAAATATATTAATCAATTGCAAAAGCTTATATCACGCACACAATTGTTACTTTTGCTGTGTTTCACTGTTTCTCTGATGTATTTTAGGTTTTGAATTTTTCAGATTTCAATACGAAGAAATTTAGAATTTTAAGTAAATGATCCATCTAAATTTGTGACAAGCTCCTCTGAATTTTAAAATAAGCATATTTCAATTTTAAAAAAATGAAATATGAAACTCTGTATATGCTCAGATGAATGTAAGAGAAATATTTTATTAATTAGCACTTATAAACTATGAGGGTGGATAAAAATTTAGTTTCGTTAACTTTTCAATTTCAACCTCCAGATACATATACATACAATTAGCTACCCTATTTACTGATATTTTTTAATTGAAAATGTATCTCTAAGTATAATATGAAGAAAAATAAACGTTTGATGTATTTCTTTAGAGCACTTCGCTTTATTTTATATAAATATAATATATTAATTTAATATATTTAATAAAAATATATTTTTATTTTAGTTTCAATTTGGATTATTATTTAGAAAAGAATATGCTTAGATAATTTTAAATTCAAAGTGGTACAAAATTTGAAATGGTTGAAAAGCTTGTTTTAAAAAGAGTTGGTTTATTGATATTTTTCCTCCAATTTTATCCTAAAAGTAAGAGCGTTTCAGAAATATATTTAAGGAAGAGTCAGCGATCAACATTATTTTTTTAAATGGTTTCAATTGGTTAATTGAGAATCAATAACTGTCCAATAAATTGTTATTTTTTAATAAAAATGCTATTATTTTACAGTTTTTGAGACATTTCTTTTAAGTAGTTTTCTTTAAAAAAATTTAGGAAAAAGAAATAATATACTGTTACATTATGATGCGGATTTTTCCCCTTGAATTCTTACAGAAGACATTGAAGTTTCGTTCTAATGTTGGAAAAAAAAACGACTTCAAAAGCTGCTCATTCACCTAATACTGACAAGTCCAAATTTTCTTGTAAAGGGCTTCTAATTTCTTGTTTTAAATAGCCTTCATTTGAGCAGATCTTTTAATTTTGGAAAAGGCCTAGACATCGAATCACAAAGTTTCCTCATTGAAAAATATTGCTTTCGCTAGCGCATTTATTAAGATGTGAGCGAATTGATTTAATTAAAAAAACATTTAATTTACATTGCCGAGTAATTTGAAATTTGTTTTTAGAAATCAATACTGCTATATTTAGCTCATTGTGATGTAAAGCATATATTTATACTTTTTACATTTTTATGAAATTTTTATGAATTCTTGTTCTGATTTTTCAGGAACAAGAATTATTCCGAATCGCTTCGAATAAATTATCTTTAAAAATAGAGAAATCAGGCTCACACAGACTTACATCAGGTTTTTAAGCTGAAAGGAATAAAAATAGATTTCTATTATTACCATTCTAATAAACGAGATGTGAGGGGATAAAAACGGTTTTCGAACCTTTGTAACACCCACACTCTCTGACAGAAACAGATGAAAGAAACTCAACTGATTTAAGGCACTTTGAAAACCGATGAAATTGAATTAGAATTGAAATCATTTAAGGGAAAGGGGACTAAGAACTTTTATTCCGTTTCAATTAAGCTCTGTGGAGTTGGTGCGTATGAAGTCAGGTCAGCACACTGGCTTTAAAATTCTTTATATATATATATATATATATATATATATATATATATATTATATATAAATATACTATATATATATATACTTCCAATGATAAATATAAATCCTTAATTTCTAACTAGCTGTTTTTATTTTTGACTGCACTTATGTATGTATGCGTGGACAAAAGATTTCCGGAAATATATTTGACCCAAAATTTGAAGAAAATCTAGAACATTGATAAAAATTCTAATACAAATACAAATTCTATATTCACAAATTATGTACCTTCATCTCGTAGTGTTTTTGAATTACTGTGTTCAAGGTCTACCAGACAACTAGATGTAATTCCAAAAAAGTGTCCTCCAATGTCAGAGAGATCTAAACACGGAGATTCATCCGATTCTCATGATCGAATTTTATTACGATCATTATAATTTCTCTTTAAACATTTTGCAAACGTTAACCCAAAGAGAAGCCACATGATATTCATATAAATAAACTCTAATCTGATATTTGTACAATGTTTGGAATAAAATGAAAATATGTTTCAAATTTGCTACAATAATATCATCATGGATGTTTTTTTATCTTTATGTTCAATGTAATGATGTTTTATAAATTTCTGCACGACGTGCAGATAATGATAAGGAGTCTTTGGACATAAAGGTTCTTAACTTCCAAGTATTTATTTATTACTGGAATGATAGTGAAAAATGAAAATGCTTGGGTCGATTAGACTTTGAAAATGTATTGAAGTTTTAGCATACATTTGTAAATTTGAACAGATAATTTTAAAATATCATAAATTGGCATTCTATCTGTGTTTGCAAATTTAATAATATTATTAATTAGAAATATTTTTTCTTTAATTTATTAAAGTTTATTCTATATCATATACATTCTAAGCAATAAAGCATGCTTTTGACAGCTGGCCTTATCCCCTATAAAAAATATAGAAAGAAAAACGCATTTTATTGTAAATGTTCAGTAATTAGAAATTTTTCTGACTTTTCAACAAAAATAAAAAAATAAAAACTGTGAATTCACTTGATAGATATTTCATAGTTTTATTAGAGTCATCGTTTGTTAATTTTATTTTAGTAATAAAAATAATTAAAAGAAAATATCGAATCTTTACTCTAGTTTCCGTTTTGAGTAATGTATTTTTTTATGTGTTTATTTATTTATTTTTTATTTAAAGTGTTGTAAATATTAAAGCTTTCTGCATGGAAAATGATGGAGGTATCCAACAAACTCTAAAAGACATAAAAATAGTCATCAGACCTGAATAATGAAGTGTCATCAATGTTGACTAGTGAGCTTCTATAATGGAAACGAAGTAAGTACCAATCATCTGTAAAATGCATTAAGTGCTGAAATTGAACTGATGTTATTAGAAGAAAAATTTCGAATGACAAATTTAAAGGAAATTCGACAGTCACAAACGTATGTATTCATATTCTTGTCGCAAACAGACGAAGTTATTCTACATTTTGAAAGACAAGCATAACGTATATGAATGATATAGTAAAAGTTATCTAAGTCTTTAGTTTTATTTATTTAATCCACATTGGCTTCACCCACTTACTTTACATGCAAAACATCAAACTATAATTTTAACATAATGATATTTTTTCTGTCAATCTTTTTAAATAGGGTGATTTAAAAGAAGTTGCAGACAGTATTCAATGGTTGATACAACCAACCAAAAAGAAGACAATATACACCAATCAAATCCTATATAATATCGCCCCGTCCCCGATATTTGCATCCCCTTCTAAAACATAATTATATGAACATTATATGTCAATGCCATCTTTAATTTCAGAATAACTACTCTGTTCGGCGTTTCTATGAAGTGACGTCACCTTCAAATGGCGCTACTAATTTACCGTCTAGTTTCTTACTTTTAAATGTATGAGATTTTCAGGTGACACAACTAATTTATCCTTTGATATTTTTTTACTTTTAGTTAAGTTATCTCTCGCCCGAAAGAATCGCGAAAATATCGTTTGGTGTTTTCGAACTTTTTCATTTTTAATAATCGCACTCTTGAAACATGAAACTTATGTTTGTTCTTTTAACAACATTTTATACACATCATAACCACACTCTTACGAATTGTAAGTGTTTTTCAAAAAGTCCGTAAATATATATTAAAAATTAGAATATAACTGTAAAATCAAACGGTATTATATTCATTGAATTTTACCACACAAGCAAAAGCTTCAAAGATATTTCAGTAATTGCTAACTTGTGATCGAATTACGCAACGTAACATTACTACCGCAACGTAACATTAACAACAACATGCTCCTTTCTACGAATTTCCAAAGCTTTTGTCAGCGCATTCTCACAATAGAATATAATCCAGATGGAGTTTCCCATTTCTTCCACCAATGCATTGTCTTATTTATTAGTCTCAAGCAAAGTCTAAATTGTCTTTGGATGGAGATCGTTGGCTCTAATTAACTCATCATAAAGCAATCATAACGGCTGCAGTGTCCGCATTTCAGTAGCTAATAGAGAGACGAAAATAGAAACGCAGATATTATGTCCCTCTTAAAAGAATCACTTAGTTTTAATCATCTAAATAGCCATGTAGTTTATGAAAATTGCCCTCCTTGATCTTTCCGTAACTAGGTTTGAGAGTTAAATCTCAGCATGGTGAAATATTTCACCATAAAGGCTAGTTGTCAGTCTCAAAAAGAAATGAGTTCCCTTTGTTTATTGATTTGCTGCTTCTAAATATATCTTTCTTTAGAGGAATCTTTGATGGATATATTTATAACAACCTAAGTAATGAAGCAACTATGAATTAAATGAAAAAGAAAAGAATGTATGAATTATATTAGGAAACAATTGGATTGAGATATTCTACATTAAGTTACTATATTTTAGATCAGAAAAAGTAATTGGGAATGATGACTGATGCAACCTTGTCAAGTTAGGAAGCATGTGTTTTCTTTAAAACATTTTAGAGAAATATAGCGTTTTTTAACTTTTTTCAGTATTTTTTTCGAATATTTATTTATACCATTTTCAATCGCATTAAAAGAAGCAAAAACTTTTCTACATGTCATTATTCATTCTATTCATTGCTTTGCGATATAAGCAAAAACTTATATCAGTAGAATATGAGGGTTATGAAAAGATTCCATTTCTGGACTTTCTTCTGAGGAACTGGATAGTGTTCTCAATTGGCCCTGACAGTTTTCGTAATTAGAAACAAATTTTATAGTAACAAAAATTTATATATTTCATGCATATGGGTAAATTTATGACATGATAGGAAGTGATATTAAAGTTAGGAATGCGGTAAAATCTGCCACATAAATAATGGTAATTTCTACATGTCAAATGAACAACTACGATAGTTCTTAAGAATGTTTAATGTGGTCTACATATATATTTTAAGTTTTCAAGGAGGTTATTATTGATAGTTTGAAGCTATTTGATGTCAAGTGTAAAAAAAGGAATTAATTGGAAGCCGAGAATGAAGATAATGAGATGTTGAAAACAAAGAATGAGGCGTAAGAAGAAGTCTTGACTCTTCATCAAGAAACAGAGTTGGGGAGATGGACGAAGTATTTTATATTTATTTATCCAGGATTCCCTTTTCTCAAATATCTGTATTTTTTTTCGATTAATTGAAATGTTCTTGAATAAATATTCGTTTTTTATAAGTCTGAACAATTGATAAAGTTGATGTCTGCCAGCTTAATGCGATAGATTCGAAAAATACCACTTTGATTAAATCAAAATTTGTTTTGTTGGTTAATGCAGAGTGCGCGATTTCCAAGAACCATGAAAAGGTTATTTAATATATCCTACAGCTTAAGTAGGCTTTTTCAGGGAGAGAAAGCTTGTGAAGAGAGAGTGTAAAGAATTGAATGGAAGACTGCTTGAAATGCAGAGTTCTACATTCTGCTGCTAAATTGAACTATGAGTCCTTCATTATTCATTTTAAAGTAAGTTTCGTAATAAGTAAGTCACAGATATTCAAGCAGGTAAATCATAAATAAGTAACTGTAGACATTTTCTTCTCGTGTCACTTAATATCCGGTCATTTTTTTTTTTTTTTGTAAATTTGAATTTTTTGTTTATTTTTGAATGGATTTAAAGATAAAATAATTATAAATAGCTCCAAATTGAAGATATTAAATATTTATGGCAGGTTACAACTGATATTCTATGAAATAGAATTTATTTTTATTATAATAGTGAAAAAGCATTGTTTTGGGTCTTTCGAGAACAGGAGGTAAAATCAGTGATGAGGTAATAAGCAGTATTTTCTTACCATTTTAAATACATTCTCTATAAATAAGATTTTTAAGATGATCAAAGATCAGAATAGATCACTCTAACTACATCATTGTCTGGAAGTACCTGGAAACATACTAGGGTAATTATGAATGTTTTTTGTGTTTGTCGCTCCATGTTCAGTTATAAAATTGCTTCTGTATACCTAGTCTATTTTAAAAATTTATAAATGATCTTTTCTATTACACTGTATATATTATCTGAGGATTTCATGAAGCGGAATTCTTAAATCATCACAATCATCACACAATCTTAAATCAT
>JAPMOR010085860.1:0-19165 GCA_026543865.1 Argiope aurantia | reverse complement strand
GAACAAATTTAAAATTCTATTTTATGGAAAAGGTTTCTGAGACATTTCTTTGAAAAACATTTTCGATAAAGTAGTATATACTGGGAGCCTTTTTTTTCATGCAGTTCATCATTCAAAAAAGAGAACTTCTTGTTTAATTTGCTTTTATACTTATTGAAGGTACTTCATGTTATTTAGTTAAGAGGCATTATTATTAGAATTTAGAATATTATAAGATTAGAAGTATATTAGAAGTTTAATGGAAGGATTTCCAGTAGTGTTGAAGATTCAATTTTTCTTCTAAAAAATTATGTGAACTGTATTATAAAATTTCTTAGACAAATTTAAAAGAAATAGAATATTAATTTTTTTTAACTCATGAAGATAGAATTCGTTGTTCAAAGAAAGTTATTGTTGTAATTTTTAAAGGCAACTGTTATTTGCAAGAATAAACCTTTGAACGATGGAATAAATTTGAATATAATCAAAAGTTGTGTGATCTTAATATAACTATTTGAAAGCAAGCTTGGAGGAAGCAACTGAAATAAAATGAATAAAAAAAATTCGGAAGTATTTTAAGTATAATTTAACATTAATGTGATTTGTTTTTAAAAAGTAACATCTTAGCAGTAAATAAATTATGATTGTTCCTTTTAAATGTTTCTCTTATGACTACTGATTTTAAGGAAATCACCTTCCTTTAGGGATCAGGCTTTGGAAACGAATTCATATTTAAAATTCAAAATTCATTTTAAAATTTTTCAGACAAAAATGAAATAATTTTTTCAAAAGAGAAATTGTCAGCTTAAATGCAGTTCACAACAGTTTATGTTAAAAAAGAAAAGAAATTTTTAACAAATACAATTTGATTTGTTCCATTATAAATTGTAAATCGTAGAATATTTCATCAAATACGATTACCCCTCAGGGGATCACCTACTATAGGTGAGTAGGGTCTCCCAATCCCGAGGTACCCAGGGATCTTTACTCCCTTTATGTTTACTCTCTACTACGCCTTCTGTTGTCTCCTTTTTTTTCTTTCCCTCAAGGGTAGGCGAGGGAGCTCTCCATGAGAAGCTGTCGACGCTCTGTTTGCTTCCTTCTTCTCATGGACAGCAAATACCCCCACTTGTTTGCTGTGCTTGGCGACCCATTAGATCCACAGTGGTCACCCGTGTATCAATCGGCTGTTACCTAGTCACCTGAGTAGCTAGTCTGCAAGGAATCAAGCGAAGGGGTTACTCCTTGGGCTTGGCGTTAAGGGTGGTCACTGTCCCCGGGGGTAACTCGCAGCGTATAGGTACCGATTAGCACTAGAGTGGATGCTGAGGCTGGGAATAACCAGAGCCGGTAATTGCTTTCCCTTGTTGAGCGTGGTGGGCGGTGTCGTCGGACCCGAATCATTTTCTATATGGTATGGGCTCTTCCAAACGTGGTCCCTTTAGTGGGCGTCATAATGTACACATTAATTCTAATTTTGAACATTTCGACCGATATTTTATTATTAAACGTTTATCTGACCAAAATGAAACTTTTGATACTGTGTCTCCTTTCTTAGTGCAGAAATCTATCTCCGCAACAGTTGGAGAAGCTGCATCTATTAAAAAAATGAGATCTGGTGACTTGCTTATAGAGGTCAGTACTCGAAAGTAAGCCCAGAATATTCAAAAAGTGAAAGCTCTGGCCACGATACCTGTTACTATCAACCATCACACATCATTAAACACGTCTCAAAGCGTCATTACTTGAGGGGAAATATTTAACCTCCCTTTAGATTATATTCAAGACGAGCTAAAACTACAAGGTGTTATAAAAGTTCGCAGCATTAACATCCGGCGAGAAGGGCAAATGCTCGAAACCAAGCATCACATCCTCACTTTTAAGTCGCCAAAACTGCCAGACTTCATATATGCAGGTTATATCAAGCTACCTGCCCGGCCATATATCCCAAACCCACTTAGATGTTTCAAGTGCCAGCGTTTTGGGCACTCGAAAGCTAATTTGCCCGGAGCTGTTACTTGCGCCCATTGCTCTGAAAAAGGGCATGAAAGCCAACAATGCTCAGCACCAAAGAAATGCGAAAACTGCAAAGGCGAGCATACTTCTTTCTCCCGGTTATGTCCACGCTGGAAACTTGAAAAGCAAATCACCACTACCAAAATTAAAGAGGAGATTTCATACCCCGAAGCAAGAAAAAAAGTACTTGCACAGACACCGTTACCTGGTGTAAGCTATACATCCGTGGTCCAGAAAAGCTTTTGTGAAAACAGTAGTTGTGAAAGATGCACTAAGAAGATTATGCAAATAAAATCTCAAAAATCGTCGGATTCTGACACAGAAGAATCCATAAACAATATTTCTGACTCTGGAAAGCTAGATAAAAAGCAAAGGAAATCGAAATTTGACAAATCCCTAAAATTAAAGCTTGTAAAGCGAGGACTGTCAAAGTCAGACCTATCTTCGAAATTGAAGAAAACTATTTCTAAAAACTCTGTAGCTTTGGGACTTGCTAGTCAAGGGACAGCTCAAAGAGATTTGACATCCATTTGAGGCATGAAAAACAGTCATGATCTCAAACTCCATCCTTCTGAGGATGAGGATGAATTGCGATATTTCAGAAACACAAACCACTGCCAATACTTCCCCTTCTGCAATATAATTTCTTAATGGGTACCTTCCTTTCTTGGAATTGTCGCGGCATTCGGTCTAAAATACAAGACATCAAATCTATTTTTAACAATTTTCATCCTGTTTGCTTCGGTGCTCAAGGAACCTTCTTGACGCCTAACATTCCACTTAAATTAAGAGGCTATAATTGCGTGCGGAGAGATACAGATACTGGTTCTCGTAATTCGGGTGGTGTTTGTATCTTTACTTCAAATTTGTATCCTAGCACACCTCTTGCTTTACATACTACTTTACAGGCTATGGCTGTACAAGTTCACATACGAACGTTGGTCACAGTCTGCTGTATTTACATGATGATGTAAATACAGCATATTACATGATGTCATATGTCAGCAAGAACTTGATAACTTAGTATACCAGCTTCCTTCACCTTTCATCTTATTGGGAGACTTCAATGGACATAGTACTTTGTACTACTAGTACAAATTCTCGTGGACAACAGATTGAGCAGTTTATTACTAACAACTGTCTCTGCCTGCTCAACGGTCAAGAGAAAACTTACTTCCACGAACCCACACGTAGCTTCCATAGTCTTGATCTGGCAATATGTACACCTGAACTGCTACCATTTCTCACTCTAAGAGTTAGCAATAATCTTTACGGCAGTGATCACTTCCCAGTTGTTGTTGTCTCCCATGTTAATGGAGGTGGTGTGACTACTTTTCCACCAAGGTTCTTATTCAAGCGGGCAGAATGGGATGTATTCACGCAATTAGCAGGTATCACAGAAACTATGGTCAATACTTGTGACATCACAGAAGCAGTACAACATGTCATTAACAGAATAATAAGCGCCACAAATGCCACTATCTGGAAGACTTCCCCACGAATAAGAAAATTTCGTAGACCGTGGTGGAATGAAGCTTACCGTGATAGTCATAAACAAAACAAAACAAACAAAAAATATGAAACATCTTTCGAAGGTACCCGACAACAGAAAATCTTGTTGCTTGTTGCTTGAGCCAAAGACCTTGCTCGTCGAATTCGTCGCCGTAGTCAGAGGGAATCTTGGACTAAATTCGTATCATCTATCACATCCTCTACATCCAGTAAGACTTTATGGAAGAAAGTTAAAGCTGCTAGTGGAATATATTGGGAAACATCTATTCCTGTTTTAAATACAGGAAATAAGACACATTCGTGGCTAATGCTCTCGGTCAAGCATTTGCACAGGTTTCCGCATCGGATTCATATAGTCCTACTTTTCTGGCAATTAAGAATTCTGCGGAACGGTTGCATCTGCGCTTTAATGACTGATGTTCCTTTCCCTATAACTGTGAATTCAGGATGTTTGAACTGAAAATGACCTTATCTCAAGCCCATGATACCAGTCCAGGGCCAGATGGGATTACATATATTATGCACCGCCATCTGAATACAATTTCCCTTTCGAATCTGCTAGTATAATTTAACAGAATATGGCTTGAACGGAAGTATTCGTCACAATGGCGTGAAGCTATTGCGATCCCAAACTTAAAAACTGATAAGGAACCATCAAATCCTCTTAACTACAGATCAATTGCTCTGACGAGTTGCCTTTGTAAGATCTGAGAGCGCATGGTCAATACACGTCTTGTATATGAACTGGGGAAACAGGGATGCATCTCCCCGTTGCAGAGTGAATTCCGTAGAGGTAGATCTACATTTGATAACCTCGTTTTTCTGGAAACCCAGATACGTAACACATTTGTTTAGAGGAATCACCTTGTCACCATATTTTTTGATATTGAGAAGGCATACGACCGAGCATGGCGCTATGGCATACTTTCGACACTTTTTACATTTGGTTTTAGGGGAAACCTTCCCATATTCTTGCAGAACTTTTTATTTATTACATCGGACTTTCAGAGTCCGTGTAGGCAACTTTTATTCTGATTCTTTTATTCCAGCTGAGGGAGTTCCGCAGGGAAGTGTCCTCAGTGTTATACTTTTTATTGTTCATATTAGTCAAGTTTTATCTGTTTTACCTTCAACTGTTCAGGGATCACTTTATGTTGACGATTTGCAGATCTCATGCCAAGGCAGCAATATGAATTTAATCGAGAGACAATTGCAAAATGCCGTTAATAAAGTGGTGACTTGGTGCGATAACAACTGGCATACTATATCTCCGGAGGAGAGCCAGTGTGTCCATTTCTGAAGTAAAAGAAATATTCATGTAGATCCTGTCTTTCAAATACGAAATACACCCATCTCAGTTGTGGATGAAATACGATTTCTGGGAGTAATGTTTGATTGGAAACTATCCTTTCTTCCACATATCTCAAACCTGAGGAAGAAATGCGAGAAATCTTTAAATATTTTAAAGGTTCTCTCCAAAACATCTTGAGAGGTCGATCGGACATCTCTGCTCCATATTTACGAAGCAGTCATCCTCTCTCGCATGGATTACGGGTGCATAGTGTATGGTTCCGCTCGTGCTTCTTTACTGCGACGGTTGGACACCATTCACCATTCTTCGTTAAGGATTTGCTCCGGAGCGTTTCGTAACTCTCCCGTAGAGAGCCTCTACTCTATTTGCAACCAGCTACCTCTAGATTGAAGACGCAAAAACTTGTCTGCCTGTTATTATTTCCGTACAAAATATTTGTCCAGTCATCCCATTTCTAATATAACTCTACCAGTTAGTCTTCGCAGACTATATGAGGCCCGTCCCTCTCACATTCTTCCATTTAGTGAGAGAACGAAAGTACTTTTGCATGACTCGGGCCTTTCAAATGTTACAATTTGTAGATTTATTTTGTTTCCCTCCCCCCGGATATACCACAATTTTCTTACATGAATCCCTTCTCAGGATTTAATAAATCGTCAAATGATCCAGCTATTTTTAAGCGCCTGTTTTTGCATCATCACTATCGGTATTCTACTTTTATACCAATTTTTACGGATGGCTCAAAATCAGATGGCCAAATTGGATGTGGCATAATTCTTCCTTCTAACACACTGAGCTATCGTTTACATAATTGCTGTTCTGTATTTACTGCTGAGTTGATGGCAATTTTCTGTGCTCTTGGAAAAAATTCGCCCTCCTCTCAGTGTAACTTCATTATTTATACCGATAGTTTGAATGCTCTGGAGACACTCTCGCACTATAGCAATCGGATGCATTCGATTGCGATTAGAATCCTATTTATTTGGCGTCTCCTACAAAATGAAGGTTTTCATATCCTTTTTAGTTGGATCCCGAGTCACGTAGGCATTTCTGAGAATGAAGAAGCCGATTCAGCGGCAAAGTCTGCAGACTCTTTTTTGTCCCATAAATGTCCATATTACGACATTAAGAAATTTTTCATTAAACATATTTATTCAACATGGCAATTAATATGGGATTTGAAGACCGAGAATAAACTTCATTCCGTCAAGCCTACAGTTGGTTTATGGCATGTTCACCCTATACGGGAGGTTGATGTGAAATTGACTCGCCTCCGTATAGGACACGCCCGTTTTACTCATCGTCATCTCATCCTGGGTGAAAGGGTGCCAATTTGCCCCACTTGTCATATTGCTTTTAGTGTGAAACATATTTTAATTGAATGTCTCGATTTTAATGCTCATCGTCATAATTTTTTCAACTCGTCTTCTCTTAACTTGCAAGACCTAGTGGGTGAAAAATACCACCCAAATATTTTTAAATTTTTAAGAGCTATTGGTTTCATCAACTATATATAACATCTATTTCATCTGTTTGTTCTTCCTTTTATGTTGAATATTTTTTTTTATATATGATTAATTTTACATTTACGTTAATCATTGTCCTACATTAAGATAGTTTTTAATATTTGTATCGACGTATTTTACGCGGTTTTTATTACTTTCACTTGTTTATAAAATATGTTGATTTAAATGTCTGTTCTGATTTTACCTTATGCTTGGCGCAGTATAGCCAAATATGGCTCTTGCGCCAATAAACCATACACAACAACAACAACATCAAATACGATTAATGTGATTATGTCAATAAAAGTAAATAAAAAACTACGTTATTACATATGATTCTTTATATATCAGAATGCAAAATGAAAGAATTTTTAGTACCTCATATATCAATATTTTAATGAATCGAGAGAAAAAAAATTTCAATATCGACATTAAGAAAATATCAAAACGTATCTGACATTACACTACATATGTACTTCCATTGGCTCCTTAAGTCATCTTCGATAATCAATTTTCGAATATTTAGAATTGTTAGATCCTCGCTATCTTAGGAAAAAAAAGGGGGTTGCGTGGATCTAAAGTAAAAACAAATGTGTGTTTTGTACATTCAGTCTATAAATGACAAATATGTTCAGTCAACTTCAGGCTGGTAAAAGTTTCTACAATTCTTTGATTCATTCACTTTTGTTTTCTCATTATACTCGTGAATGAAAAAGTGGAATGATATACTGCATCTTTTAATTAATATAAATTCAACGGAACAGAACAGTTTTATGCGACGTCAGTTCTAACAACATCACTTACCTTAGAAGTCAAAATTCTTCAAGCAAATGGTAAAATCGCAAACAGCATACATACTGTTAAAAGCTGAGAAACATTTTAAATTCATCAATTTGCTACAGTTTTTCTAATCAATTTATGTGCTCTTATATCCATTTATAAAAATCTATCTAATTATAAAAATTTTTTAAACGCTATTCCAATATTTTGAATTAAGATTAGGAGAAATCTTGTTGCTATAACATTCGGTTAAATTGGGGAAAAACATTAAATGTGGATTCACATATGAAATTGCTATTTCTAGCAACATTTACAATATATACACAATTCAATGACAGTGGATGTTCATGAAAAAAAGACATTTAATTAAAACCTAATTAAATTAAGAATTCAAAAATTCGCTCTTTTCTTTCTGGGTCTATTTTTGCTATTTTAGCATACGATAATACCTTTGATAAATATCATTTCGTCGTGATGTGGATTTTTTTAAAAAATTACAAATGAAAGCATAAAATAAATCTACGCATTATAATTGTATAATTTTATTAAATCTGAAAGAGAAAAAAGACAAAAGAAAAGAAGAAAATAGAATTCACACATTTATTTCAAATTTTTATTGGAAAAGTGATACTAAAGCATGAGAAATCCTTTAAGCGTGTAAACAACATTGTTGAAAGAAAGCCTTTTAAGTTTTCATGGGTAGGAGAAAAGCATGACATATTTTGGTCTTTAAAATAATATAAATTCAACAAAATAAAACACTATTACACAACATCTCTTTTTCCAATATGATTTGAGATCCACGATTATTCAACTTTTTCATACAATTATTACCCTCCTATAGCTGTATGCCGTTGACGGTTTCTTAAAAGTGAAACTGCATACATTGCAAAGTAATTAAATATTCCATACTTCATTCGACACTTTGATTTTCGTACATTAATCAGACCTTTGGCAGGAAAACACTCAAACAATCAGAAGACGCACAGAAGTGTTGGAAATCCCTAACAACTGTTCCAAAAAATAACAACTGATTTGAATGAAAAATTATGTTCCATAAATAAATGAAATAAGTCCAGCTCGAATGCAGAAACGGATACTTCTTCATCAATGAAAAAGCGATCCAATCGACAACAGGCTAAAATATGGCATCATTTCAGTTGGCGACTATTAGACTTCCTTCAGGCTTCATGAAGGTCACTAGGATTTCATGGGATTTGTCTGAGGCTCTGTTAATGGAAAAGTACCAAAACATTATTGGAAAAAAATAAGACTGAATCAATTGATTTGATCCTAAAAAGAGTTAAGAATAAGCCCAATCAATTTATGGAGGATATATGGCTAATTTAAAAGACATCGAGCGAAATCCCGCTCAAATAAGACTAGACGAAATATGATTTTCTGAGAGGGCGACTCTCACAATTTCTAACAGTATGAGAGAAACATAAAACAGAATTAAATGAAATAAATAAGAATATATGAAACCAAAGAATATAAGAGAATTTAGAAAATGTACGTCTAAAAATTATGTCGTTTCAAACATATAATATAAAAAAAAATGTAAAAGAAAAGATGTTACAAGTGATAATATAATATGCATAATCTAATTATTTTTACAAAAATGGGTGGTAATAATATAAATATAATTCACAATAATAATACTTATCTTAGAATATGATTTAAGTATAGTAATTTTAAAGTATCGAATTAATATGCAGATAATATGCAATAAAGCGTTCAATATGTTTTATGCAATATTATTCAACTGTAACTTTTGAATTTTACACAGTAAACAGTCGCAAAATTCTCATATTTGTATATTTGCATTTAGTGGATTTTCTTTTGTAGAAATATGGACTTGGGAAATCCAAGTAAATAATCTCTGCCTTTCCGCCATGAATTTCGGAATCCAATCTAATCAAAACATTGATATGGAGGTAGAAAATCATAATGTCTGTCATTTTTAAGAACATACAAAACGTCATTTTAATTGAATGGTCCATTCAAAAATAACAAAGAATTCGCAGTTTACAGTAAGAAGTGGAAATGATATTGTTCAGCGAACTATATGATTTCCCCTTCCTTAACATCTGATAGAACGAAGTTTCACATTTTCTATAAAGTGATGTCACTTTCAAATGGCGTTACTAATTTATCGTTTGACTTCTTACTTTTAATTGGTCAATCTCGCGCCGCAAAGAATAGCGAAAATATCTTTTGGTGTGTGTGAAATTTTTTAATGCTTTAATTATACACACATTTATATGTACAACTTATGATTATTTTTAACGATTTTTTGCATATATATAACCGAACTTTAAGGACTTTAATTGCACTATTGCGAAATGTCAGTGCTTCTCAAAAAAATTATAAATATGCTGTAAATATCCGGGTATCATAGTAAAATCAAGCTGAATTATATTCATTGATATCGTCAAAAATGTAATAATTCTCACAATATTCCAGTAATTGCGAACTTGTGGTAAAATTACGGGCTTCTATTTATTTGTTATTTTCAACTATCGCAACATAAAAAATCAACAAATATCCTACTGGAAAACATTTTATAAACGAAGTTACACATTTGTGAGTAAAGACGCCTTGAATTAAACCTCCTTCCGGAATGTTTTAAAAGTGTTTTCTAAAATAAAAGTAATTAATCATTCATGAGCTTTTAAATTATATTTCTTTAAAATCTTGGAAACAGAGCTAATTACTCTATGTTATTGAAAGATGGATTCATCAAAAAAGATCCTTTCTCAAGACAGAGTTAAATGTTCGGGGCTTGTACATAATATGCTTCTTGTTTTAGAATCCCACATTTCAACAGAATATACGATTTCAGGTACACATATACACTATTTATAAATTGCTTGGAGCAAAATCTTTGAAATCTTCAAAGCAAATCATCGGATTTGGAGATATCACATTTGACTAGTGTTTCTTGACTATTAGATGCTTAAAAAAGCACTTTAAAAAATATTCAGAATTTCAGTAATTAAAAAGTAATGGAAAGTTTAACTTTTTCTTTCAGTAACTTCGGTATATATCATCTTGCAAATGCCATTTTTAAGCCACTTTACAATTTTAAAAAAAAAATAGCTAATTTTATTATTTATTTTACCAATTTTCTTTTCACGCATTTTTAAATTAATAGCAACTATTGCAATTTAAGTAATTGCAATAGTTGATGTGATGCATATTTTCTAGTTGTCTAGTTGTTTTGTTTTAAAATGATCGGTAGCGTGTTAAATTGCGAGTTGGGTATCTTAATTTAATCAAAAACCTAATTACAGTTATCTCATTGTCATATAAAAGATATTTTTAGTCTTTCTGCATTTCCATAAAGCTCTATTACATGTAATTTGAAATGAAATTAGAAATGCTCAAAAATTCTTTAAGATAACTCTAGAATTTAAAAAAACTAAAAGATAAAAAGGAGTATGTTATTAGTTTTCACAGAGATGATAAGTTTAAGGATAAAAGAGCATCTTCGACATTCTTAAGATGCGTGGGTTGTTTCCCACGCATTTTGATGCGTAACAAAGAAAGAAATCCTTTTGATTTAACATGCTAAAAAAATCTTCGAAATCGCACTTAGTTGAATCCCATTTAGCTTTTACTTAAAAAAAAAAAAGATAATTTTCTTTTTATCTGGCTTAAATTAACAACATCTAGGGATTGCAAGAAATCGCAATTTCAGGACACTAATGCTGTTTTTTAGTCGCATTAGAATGTCAGGCATTTATTTCATTATAGATTAGCCGGTAAAAATAGTTAAAATAAGAAATAATATAAGCAGTAATATATAAGCAGTAATGCAAACTAGTGACATTAGCTATTTCTCAGAAAACCTTTACATCCTTCTAGAATTAATGATTTGGATCAAATTAGGTAAAACATTTCTCTCTGCTTAAAATACGTCGATAATTATTTCTTCCGGTTTTATGACATAAGTCTTTTTTATCAATTGACAATAGTACTTACAGTTAGCAAGAATGAATTTTAGTTTTGCAAAGTTTTAAATGAGTAGATGGAAATTCAATTTTTAAGTTTTAGGTTCCTAATTCTTGAACGTGACATGTAAAATTCAGCAAAATCAAAACCAAAATGACTTGAAATAAAGCTCTAAAAATAAGATGGAAAATAAATACATATTTTATATATTTACTTATTTTTCTTAACAAAGATATTACTAGATACTACTAGATGAATTACAGAAGATATGAAGATAAAAGTCGAAGAAAAGCAATAAACGAAGACGTGGCAGAACTAGAAGGAGTTTGAGATAATAAGATTACAAATATAGAAATGATACTATTGAATACCAATAATATTAAAATTATTTTTATGACTCTGGATTTCCTGTTTTGGCACTTTGTCAAGTAAAACCTCACTTCGCAAATGTAAAGAAAATCTTTGAACTTGTGAAGAAAATAATTAATTAATAATCCGTACAAAAGGTACGTTCATTTTATCCATGGAATACGCTTTGATTTCTTTAAATAGTTTGCTGTTAAAATTAATAATCATAGTTAAAATTAATAAACATAAAATTATAGCTTATGTTATTTGCTTCATTTATAGATAAAAATTTAAATATACTTAAATTTCTGATATTCATATTTAAGTCATCTGAAATTTTATTTCATCATTTTGATATTAATATTCAAATATATGTATGTTACAGTGAAACTCCGAAATCAGTCTAAACGAGAATTCACTAGAGAAACACGAATTACAGCTCTATGGAGAACTGATTTTCTCTAGTTATTTACTGTTTTATCGAGATAAGAATCTAGATTTCTTGTTCGTGAAATTTTCAAAACAAAGTGAAGTTGTCCGATTTTATTCTTACTTGAACGTGCTTGTGCTGGTTGATTTATTGCCAATGCTTTTTGCGCTAAAATGTGGAAAAATAGATTTCTTGAACAATTACAATTGTTACAGAAAAAACAGAATAATTTGAATGTGATTACACGTGATGAATACAACACTCTTTTATCTGAGGTTGAAGAAGCAAAATCTTCCGTTAGTAAGACTTCTGTTCAATACTGCAGATTAAATGTTTTGACATTCTTAAAATCTAGGGAATAAAAAAGTTGATTTCTTTAAATGAGCCCATCAAATAATAGTTACCAGTTGAAGAAATGTTTGATGTCAAGCAAGCCAAACGAATGAAAAAGATCTCTGATATAACACATCCTGAGGTTGATATTGGAGGTAATGTTGTTCCAATTCCAGATGTTGATAGAGCAAAAGCTGATTTGCGAAATCTCATTTGTGTAGTGCTTGAAAAAAAATAAAGATGGCCTTTACAAAATTGGTACGAAAGATGGAGTTCTGAACAAACTGTATTCGAGGTAAGAAATGGAATTTAAACTTAATTAGTTTAGTATTTATTCCATAAATATAATTTATTCAATTTATATTAATTTTAAATTATTTTATAAGTATTTATACCATAGATTACATCTATTCAGGGTGCAAGTTTGATATAAAAGTTTAATATATTCCCTGATTTTTAGATCTGAATTCGATGTACCGCAACAAATTTTCTTGACTAAAGAACAAGTACCGAATCAGGAAATATCTCTGAGGGCAGCAGCAAGAAAAAGAGCTATAGGAACTGGGCAATCGTTCGCCACTGTTCTTCAAAGAGATGTTTATGTATGAAAAATGATTCTCTTTGCAATTCTAGTGACACAGTAGTTTGCCTTGTCGAAATAAATAATCTGTAATACTGCTGTAGTACTGCTTTAAACATTATCCAAATAAAGTTTTTT
The DNA here is from genome assembly GCA_026543865.1 of Argiope aurantia. Taxonomy (NCBI): domain Eukaryota; kingdom Metazoa; phylum Arthropoda; class Arachnida; order Araneae; family Araneidae; genus Argiope; species Argiope aurantia. The sequence continues at coordinate 6,275 of JAPMOR010085860.1, read as the reverse complement.
TTTCTTCAATGATAGTATTTTTCCTCAAATACTGCTTTACTAAGTAAATTTTAATATAATAATTTTGGATAGATGCATATAATTTTGTCGAACAAATCAGTCAAAATGAAACAGTTATCCTTAACGCTGTTATTGAGAACATATTTTTCCTTGTTAATTCGGGTTTTCCCTGGCGCTGCCAGTTAGAACACGTTTTCCCTAGTTAATTCGGGTTCTCCCAGGCGATGTCAGTTAGTTAATTCGCGTTTTAACTGATTTCGGGATTTCACTGTAAAAAGACAATTAGTATTTAAAACACTGAAGATTTTTTTTTTGATAATTGATGCCGCTTCAGAATCTGTGATACTAAATTTTAAAATGGAATCATTTATTTGCTAATCGTAAAATCAGCTTGAATATAATTTGCACATTCTTTCATGATTCTGAATAGAGAGGTTAAATTAAAGTGTGATCATTTTGTTTACCACTCTTTCACACCCCCGGGGGGGACCTCGAAATCAGGATGAAATGCTTCCGGCATGGTGGTTGGATCTCTCCACCCTGGAGGGAACACTGATAGGGGGGGGGTCTAACTCCTCCCATCGATGAAGGGACGTACTTCCTTCGGGAAGGGTTGTACCGTGGCCGATGATGGCCCTTAGGACTCAACCACAGTTCATGCCAATTGCTTTAGCGGCGGTCCGGTCATTCAGTCCTATGGTTGACTTACCACTCTTTCACTTTTCTATTTTTTTTAAAGTATTCGTGAAGAAAGGTAAAAGATGTTGGCAAGTAATAAAGCTACAGTAATTTACCTCAGTGAGATATTCTCCTACGTCTTTTTATAATATTTGAACCTTTACCTTTAAAAAATAGAGGATGGAAAATTACTGCTTTCAGACGCAGCGACATATGTTTAGTTTAGAAAACGCGTTTGTTGTCAAGAGGTAAGTAAAAGTCCCTAACTTCAAAGCTATTGAAGATATTTCCAGAAACTGTCATTATAAAAGTTGTTCACTAGATGTGGTGGTAACGATTATGATTTTAATTTTCTTTCCATTTTCAATAGTAAGGTAGTAATGGGAAAAATAAAATTCAATACTTCCTCCACCATTTATTATCCTTTTATGTTGAATAAACTGTCTACGAACTTACTCGAGAATTTCCGTTTACCTGCAATTATTTCTTATCAATTTTCTGTAAATCGTGTCATGAGAAACAATGCATTTGATAGCCTTATTATAAAGAATCGAAAAATTGAAACGGGTAGAGGAACAAAAAGTAAGTTTCATTGGTTTTATGCACGGTTTTGCTATTTTATGAAGATATTTATAGCAGGTTTGAGCAATTCCTTTTATATTTATTTTGATTAATACAGCAAGCAAGCTATACTCCTTAATCATTTTTTTATTAATTTTCTGGGTGACTCCATTTCTCTCTGCAACTATATTCATTCAATCAACATACATATTTTTAAGATATTTTTCATTGTCTTCACCGCAGTGCGGTAAGGAAAAGTATATTTTAGCGGAATAAATACTTGAGATATGTACAGATAGACTTAAATAAAGTAATAATTAAATTAGTAGTGATGTGAAAATTCAAATACATTTTTGTTTGCATTAATTAGAAAATGCATTTGGAAAATGATGAAAATCTATCTTTTTCTGATTTGATATTTCAGAACTTTCTAGTAATTTGTAGAGGTAATTTAATGATAGCTAATATTAAGCAATACTTTTCAGGTATTTATCTCCTTTTTAATAAAAGAAAAAAAATCAGTCATTTATACTTTATTCATCAATGAAAAGAGAATAATAGCAATGTTAGTAGTAATAAATATTTGATCGAACAAATCTGGCACCACTATGAACGATTCTTAAAGGTTGACTTGCGAGCTTGATATTTGTTGCAGATGTTTAAAATTTCGGACCAAACCTGTCAGAGGACTTCGTGTTGGCCAATTTGCCCTAGATATGTAAATAACCGAAAACACCACCATTATATTTTAGAATTCATTTTTCTTAAAATAAAATGCAGATACAACTGTTTACAGATTTTTAATGTATATTGCTGATAAAAAAATAATGCAAAACGCACTTTTTTATAGAAAGACTGTCCAAAAATAACGGGAAACAACGTCAATATATTCTAGAGTTATTCACTATTAATGCAAGATATGTATAGTCTGGTTTGTTATAAAATGTCCGCAAAAAACCGAAAACGTTGCTGTTTTATTCTAGACTTTCTTGCTCTTTGTGAAAAATGCAGGGAGCCACAATCTTCTCTTTTTTTCTATCGAACGTTTATCCCTTTTTACCAACTACTTTCTTTTCTCTATACTTTCATGTATAATGTATGAAGAAAGTGCAGCAACTGTGGGCACCAAAACGAGCTTTTAGAACTCGTATTCCTATAATTCCATTTTAAGGGTCATCGCTGAAATAATCCTCTAGTTTTAATGGAATTATCATTCAACTCTACTTCTTCAGCTTTACAAAATCGTAGACGAATCCTTTTGAAAATAGCACTACGCCTAATTCTAGAAATTATATTTCTTTTTTTTATTGAATAAATTTAAGAGTTAATCTTATTAAAAAGCGCTGTCTTCTTTTGCATTTTCAATTTGTACTAGATATTTTAAGCTCAATTCAGATTTTTCTCCCTTTTGAGAACGAAATGGTGGTCCAATTTTCTTTTTTCATAAAGCGTCGTTTAGGATTATAATATCAAACCATAACTTAATTTTCTTTTTGACTGCACATTTTCACTTCTAGTTAGGGATCATCTGCTATTTATATTCAATTACGCTGTTAAATTGCTTAGCATTTCTCATTTTGTTGTTACATATCAGTTTCAAAATTTAATAAATATTTGCTATTTACCCTTAAAAATAAGTAGGTAGGTACCTTAAAAATGACATATCAGTTTCAAAATTTCTACTGTTTGTCCTTTAATAAAAAGTAGGTTCGGTGAGGGTAATTGAGAAAAAAGATCAATTAGGAATATTGATTGCAGTACGCAGCCTTGAAACTTTAGCAAAGAATAAACAAGTACTTTCTCTAAAGCATTCTAGAGAAATATGACAAAGATTTCCTTTTTGTTTTGAAGAAATGTCCTAATGTTTGTCTACTTCAGTGCAAACATTTAAAAAAAGTGAATGCAAGTCTTTCCTAAGTGGCATTTCCTAAATCGTTTATTAGGAAGCCAAGTTAGTCACACATTTCTTGAATTTGTAGGATAAACAGATAAGAGTAAGGATCAATTTTTAGTTTAAATTTTTCTCCTCAGAAATAGCATTTAAATTCTCAATTACCCATGACAATTTTCTTCTTGATATCATTAGGAACATGTATTTAATGTAATAAAAAACCTTGCATTTTTCATACATTTTGTTATGTCCTGGCTGTCAATAATGCTTATTATTTTATACTAAATGAGCAACTGATCTTTTTCAAGAATCTACCATATTATCTATAGGCATTATCGAGTATAGGAAATAAGAAAATTTATCTGAAAGAGAGAAAAAAAATGCTGAAAGAAAAATTCGTAGATGACGATTTTCATTCTTTTCAATAAGGTACAGAGGCTATGGAGATGGAGAAGGAAAAAGTAATATCTCGAATCATCTATGAGTAATCTTTCAACAAATCTGCTTATTTTGGTTGGTAATTCTAAAGGTATTGATATTGTCTTAAGTATTGATATTAATCGACGATGATTTATTGAATCTGATCAATTTTAGAGCACAAATTCTGCAAAATCAAAAATGTTTTTAACGATTAATGATAATTTATCATTTTCGAGAACTAGATAAATGTTATTCTCTCAGATACAATGACTAAGTGAATTATTTCAAGCATATGTCAAATAACAATTTGTTGAATTGTGGACTAAGAATTCTATGTAAAATAGGAGCTCTATTATTAAATGGAACTACCAAGTCCTTATTTATTTTAAATAACTTTTCTAGATCTTGCATATTTCATAGAATGGACACAGAATGATTATACACTACACCAATTTGAAGACATTAAACAGTTATGGCAGTTCATATGCCAATTCTGAGGTAATAGGCAATAGTTTCCTATTATAAGAAATGTAATGTTAGCAATTGGCAATAATACTTCCCAAAACAATAAGTCTCTTGGTAAAGATGATAGTTCTAAAGATTTGGTAAAGGCTGCTAAATGGATGCCAAATCAATAGAGATTCTACTACTTAGTGATGAATTTGGCGCCAAAAATGAGTGCTATATGATAATCCTGCTATAGTTGCATCCATTAAGATTTCAGATGGTTCTAGAACATTCAATAACTTGTCACTGAAAAATAAAAGTAGAGCAGTACGAACCGAGATAGAGTCAGTAATCAGTAGTGAAATCAGTACTAATAGCTGAGTTCAGCTCATGTGTGCAGCTGAGTGTACTCTCTGTTTGAAACACTGATCTATTTCGTGTTCTCTCGGCTGAGAAGTTTGGGCTGTTAGGGTTGTTTATTAGTGATTTGCTATTTGTATAATGCATTCTATTGCAAATACTATTTCATTTATGCTTCGTCTGTGCTTTGCTATATGTGTAAAATACTTCTGTGTAGAGTGAAGCGTTCTTATCCGTTGTGGAGCATGTTGCACTTTTCATGTTACACTCACCGGACGGATTTAGGAACGTCTGCAGCAATATTATATTTAAATAGTTCTCTAGTGTGAACGGAAGTGGAAATATATATTTTCCATTATCTCCTATTTTCTGGGATAATTAAGTTAAAACCAGAGAAATTATGAGCGTTTCTGTAACTCAGACTGGTTAATTCATAAATTAATTCGTAAAACTATGTATGGTGCAAACTTTAGAACAAGATTATATACTTTCTTGAATTACAGACATATTTTCGTTTCTGCAAATCATTTTGAAATCGAGGAAAATAACTCCTGCAAAATTCATTCCAAACTGCTTTTGTTAATGCTTATCATTATCATTAACTTGCGATTATTGAATAATACTATGATAACGATATTTCAACAGTTTCTATTCGAAAACAAACGTTCACTAAAGAATCATTTAATTTTTTTAAAAAAATAATTCATGTACTTAAATCATTTCTTTCCATCTATATGCTTGAATTACACTAATTCAAAATTGGTCATAGAAGTGAAATTTAAGAGACATTCAAATCAAACTAATTTTGCTATTCATCTGGAATAAAATCTCTAATTATAAATTATCTTACTGAATGAAAAAATCTAAAAACCAAAGCGTTACTCACTAATGAATGTTATATATAAATTTTAAACCATGCAATCACCCTTTAGAAAATCTAATGCACCATTTAGTAATCAGCTTGAATGGAAGGGGAATTCAGATCTTTAATTAATTTTAAGTTAGATTTGGAAAGAGCTTATACAACTAATTTACTCTGACTGAATGGTTTAATTAATTATTTTGAACAGCTCATTATTAGTTCAGTGTTGGTTCACTGAATAGACATCCTTTAAAGCATTTAGAGGACAATTTTATTTTCTCTGTCTCTGTCTCTGTCTCACTCTCTCTCCAAACATCTGAATGTAAATTGATGAAATAATGGTTTTAAAATTGTTATAATAATAATATAATTTAAAATTATAATAAATAATAATAAAATTATAATGCTTAACAAATCAGGGCTTGGGAAAATACTTTTGGTTGAGTTATCAATTTTGAACTTTGGAATTAATTAAAAAGACTGGAATTGTGACATATGAAATCAATTTGGGAATCGCATAGGGCCGCTGTGGCCTTATGATAAGATCTCGGCCTTTGACCCGGAAGGTTTCAGGTTCGAGACCTAATTCCATCGAAGAGCCGTCGTGTAAGTGAGCCTGGTGCACATTCATTCCGTCGGGGCATAAAGTCCTCCTGCAAGTATGGTGTGGAAAATTGAAGAGGAAGGTGCCAGCTCAGGAGGCATCCTCGTCATCTGACCGCAGTTCAAAATGAAGTGGTCCGTCTCAAAAAAGCCTTCATATTGCTTTAGAACGGGACTGTAAACTAAACTAAACTTGGGAGTGCACTTTTGGAAAGGCTTTGAATCTTTTTATAGTGCTGGTATTATATGTTTCCTCTCAGATGACATCCTCTCATAACCTGCAACTTCGAGAACCGGCTCGGTGTCATCTGTGATTTAACGAATATCTGCGAAATGATAAGATAAAACTAGTAATATACATATAAAAATAATTAAGTCAATTCCTACTTTCGCAAGAATTGTACTCGCATTCTTCACATTTCATGTGAAAAATACTGAAATCCTTGCATTGTA
>JAPMOR010085855.1:0-19986 GCA_026543865.1 Argiope aurantia | reverse complement strand
CAGTCATAGTTATAAAAATTCGTTTACAAAAAGAGTCATAGTTCTAAAAATGTGTTTGCAAAGAGACAGCCACAATTCTAAAAATATATTTACAAAGACACAGTCATAGTTCTAAAAATATGTTTATCGGACTCATAGGAGGGCTAAAACATGCAAATTTTGTCAAAATCCCGAATTTGAATTTTCGACGATTACAATGTGAGAAAACAAAATTTACTATAAAGTAAAAAATATTATTTGTTGTCGCTACCTTCATATCGGGGATCATCTCATGGAAAGCGTTTTACCATGCTAAAAAAAGTTTTGAAACATGTAACGACTTCACATCTTGGTATGTCTTTTATATTGTTCTAAAGATGTGAATTTCTTTCAAACGTGTTTCAAGTTTTTAAAACATCGTATATATGTTCCTAATAATTAAGATTATTAAGTTTCTTGTTAGCATTGAACATTCTAAGGTTTTTAGATTTTAAACACATTCCTAATATTATGTGTGCGATCTTATCATTTAAAATATTTAAGTATATTCCTAACACCAATATTCCTTGAATACATTCCTAACATTCTAAACTTTTAAATTACATTCCTAAAATTTAAAGATATTTCAAGTAAACTGCTGATATCTAAAATGTCTAAGAATGTTAATATCATGGAAACGTTTTAAGTATATTCTTACCATCTAAAGGATTATTGCAAGTCTTAAAAGTGTGACAGTTTGAAGAAAATTGACAAAAATAGGTTTCATAAAATATTTATAGTTTACGTTGTAAAAAAATTATCTTAATAAAGTTTTTTTTTCCTCTTCAAATATTGCAAATTTTAAAAATAACTTTAGAATTAATCACAATTTTTTTTTACTTAAGTTAACACAGTGGATGAAAAAAAAACCGTTGCTATTCTTTAATAATATAGTTAACAATTTATTTATAATTAATAATTATTCAAATATGGATAGATCTTATTCGTATTAATTGATTTTTTATAAATAATGAAACTTGTTTTTATAAATAAGACTAAGTGTTATTGAAATTATATGAATTTAAATAATTGTTACTGAAGAAATAAAATTTTTTCAACAACGATTTTAGATCCGCCTTCTAACAGTATGATTCGATATCTTTTGTTTCTTTTTACAGATAAAAATAATCTATTTCTCTCCAAATTATTTACACCATCTATTAAAATTTGTAATTAATTTCCCTTTTCATGGCCCATTCCAGATTTTTAACTGAACGAAAGAAAAATTAATGGCATTGATGAAATGTTAAAAAGAAATGAAGCTTACATTGAGAAAATGTAAGTTGTAGTTAGCTTACATTTCTCAATAATAGTTTTAGTATAATAATTTTTAAGCTGATTCATTTAACTTTATATTAACAAAATACTTAAATATATATATATATATATATTATCATAACCAGCATTAATATAAACGCAATAATTAAAACAATAAAAATTAGAGCCGTAAAATGTGTTTTAAAATATATGAAGAAAACTCATTAAAATTTATATTAGTGAAGAAATTTTTTAAATCCTAAAATATTCTACAAATAGTTTTTGATCTATAGTCATCTCATAAATTAAAAAGGAAAAACATTAATTTTTAAAGTAATTTTTAATTATAAATATATAATTTTTTAAAAAACTCTCCTCAATCAGTATTTTTTATACAGTGCCGAATTGTGTAACCAAAACCCACGGACTGCCCAATAAATTGTTTTTTGCACGACTGTGGGGTTATGCATGATGCATGTCACAATTTAAAAATAGTCAAATATCTATAAATAGTATAATATTAAAGCAAGAATTTTCAAGATATTATTATCAAAAGCATAGCATTATAATGTGACCTAGCATTATGATAGTTAAAGGCCAATCTATTTCAATTACTGATTTTTAAAAAATTACCATATAATATCTGGAAGAATATCTAAAAAGGTAACTCACCATTATTAAAAAGTTTAAAAAAATAGCAATAAAATTTGTCCAAATAATTAAGTCCGGATTCTAAAGAAGAAGAAGAGCATCCACGCCGAGTTGTCCGAGCATCTCTTCCCGTGTTTCATCTTGCGCGTCCTCTTGTTGCCATGACGCCAGAATGTCTGACGGAGGCAGCGCCCTCTGTCAAACTCTACACAAGCGCGGCTCATTTAAGAGCATTCGGCAATTAACTTGCAAGAAATGCAAATTTTTAGCTAATGTAAGCTGTTAATGGATCCCGGGATGTTTCCGGTTTCATTGAGTTGTTCCAAAGTTTGGTGAGTTTCGGTTCGTTTGGGCCAATGTCTCTTCTATTGAAAATATGGATGGATATCTTAAAAGGGTAATGTTTTTACTTCATTATATAACAAGGAAAAGTTTAAAACAGGCAGGTTTCGAGAAAATAGAGGAGGAAAATTAAAAGAGAAACTCTTTAAGTGGGTCAAACAAATATCAAAGTTTAATAAATTTCTGGTGATTTTAATTTTAGCTGCTTTTCGAATTCCGGAAGCATTTCACTTTGATTGGATTTTAACCCTTCATTGCCATTCACGAGATATCTCGTATGAAACTGCTATAAAATTAAGCGTCTGTAAATTTCTTTGGCAGTGAGTGGGTTAAAAAACGATATATAAATATTATGCATGTTTATTCCGACGGTTTCCTGGCCTAGGGGTAGCGCGTCTTCCCCCTGGTATGGGTTCGAGTCCTGGTTCGGGCGTGGTTGTTCTCTGCCATGTGCTATATCTGTGAGGTTTGCGAAAAAGCCTCCCTGTAAAAAGGAGTTGTGCAAAGGAATGTGTGTATCATCTACATATGAGTTAAAGTCATACTTCTGCTCTAGGCTGCTCAGGAGCTTTGCCCTCAGAAGCTGCTTCAAACTCGGCTTAAATCGCTGACAGCTCGTCACCGGGCTTATAAAGCTCCAGCAGTAGCAATAACAGCAGTATGTTTATTCTGTCGTAACTAAATTTCTTTTATTTAAATATAATTTTTTTATTCATTCTTTTAAAAAGTAATTGTAAAATCTCATTGTGTCTATCGGATTCAAGAATTAAGCAGCGGGACTTATATCTTCCAACCTTTCTCGCGTAAACTCTAAAAATTGTTATCCGTCCTCCTCTAGCATAAAAGTTATGTTCTTTGAGCAAAGCCGTGATAGCCACAAGTGCTCTGCTTTTTATTTTCAAAGTTCCTGTACGCGATATTTTTATGCTGAGGGCTGAATTTATATTATATATATTGGAAAATATATATACCGCATATATTTTTGTTAACCGATTGAAACCAATATTTGAAACAGAATATACAATTTTAATAATAACTTCTCAGACGGAAATTACATTTATCTAAATCAATGTGTATTATATTTATCGCATTTACTTACATATACACATAAGGACTAAATGATTGTCAAGCCATTGACACATTTGATCAAAATTTAATAGAGATCGACAGTTTAGAAGCTAAAATTGTGTAATAAATTCTATCTACCTATTCTTTTACGTTATATAGTTATCGGGGCCATTAGATTGATCTGATAGTCAGTCACACAAACTTTTTCTTAATGAATTTCGATTCTATTTTATCACAAATCAACAAATTTGCTATAAACTCACATACCAAATTTCATACGTCTAAATCGAAATGATTTTGAATTATCGCGTAGACAGACAAAAAGATCTCATTCCAAAAATATGTTTTGCGAACTCAGAGTCGGAAACGTGGATTCGTCTAACTCTCGAGTTCGAATTTTTTTTAGAAGATTAGAATACATTCTATTTGTATAACTTTTATACAAGAAAGGAAAACATAATTCACAAATACGAACATAGCATATCCAAAATAATACAAAGACAAAAAATAATGCTTGCCACAAAAGTTTTTCGCTAGAAAATTGAATATAATATTTGAAGAATACAGGTTGGCCATCTACAATTTTTCTTTTCAAGAGAAATCTGCAACTGAACCCGAAGAAAGAAACTGAATTCCATATTCCGATTGTCTAGAACAGAGGAGGGCATACTTTTCCATGGTATGGGCTACTTCTAATTTTTTCAGGATCCACTCAGGGTCATAAGTGTAATGAGCTCAAAAAAAAAAGATATACAATATTTATTGTAACTTAATAATAAATACGAAATATATACTTACTTACATAATTACAAACATAATAATAATAGCCACAAATATAATAATATTAAATGATGTATTTAATATCAAATAATTCAAAGTGCATTAAAAAAATAAACCCATTTCATCTAATAGTTACAACCCATTTCATCTCGTAGTTATATTTAATAGAAGACTTAGTCTGCATAATGTCCACCAATCTTGAATATCTTGATATATAATTACTAACTGGTAATCTTGCACTGGCTCTAAGTCGTCTGTTGTCTTAATTATATGCACCGTTGAAAATGCAGAATCACACAGGTAGGTAGAGCCAGAGAACGATGTAGTTAGTTAGTTAAGTTATAATAACGTACCGTTTGAAGCAACACCAGGTCTATTTTGGGACGGACCTCGTAATTTTGAACCGCAGTCAGATGACGAGGACGACACCTGAGCTGGCACCCCCTCTCCACACCACACCAGCAGAAGGACGTTTGGTCATGACGAATTTAACGTGCAACAGACCCCCTTAACGACGGTTCTTCGGTGGAATCGGGTCAGGAACCTGAAACCCTCCGGTTCCGAAGCCGAGACCTTACCATCAGGCCACCACTGCCTCAGAGAACGATGTAAAATGATATGCAACTCTTAGGTACATGTGTCGTCTACACATTCACTGAATCATTTGTTCAAGTAAACACAGTCACATCGATTGTGAAAATTCGATTCAACTAATCTCTCATTAGTGTTCCATAAATATATTTCTTTTGATATGTGCGTCTTAGGTCTTAGTAAAGGCAGTCATCCCAAAATGTCTTGGGGGTCCACCGATAGACTTAATGACAACCCCTGGTCTAAGGAAATCGGAGATGAATTCTGCGAAGTAAATGTACCAGAGGAGCAGATTGAAAACGTTCGTCTATACAAGATGAAATATCTTGCATACAAAAATGGTCAGCACATTGAAAACGTTGCATGAGTTAGGAATTTATAATAGTCAATATTATTATCATCCCTAATATTATTATCATTAATGCTAGATTTACTTAAAAATATCTCTGACGTTATGGTGTGGGCCGCGGTGGCCTGGTGGTAAGGTCTCGGCTTCGGAACCGGAGGGTTTCAAGTTCGGGACCCGATTTCACCAAAGAACCGTCTTGTAAGGGGGTCTGTTACACGTTAAATCCGTCTTGACCAAACGTCCTTCCGCTGGTGTGGAGAGGGGGGTGCCAGATCAGGTGTCGTCCTCGTCATCTGACCACGGTTCAAATTACGAGGTCCGTCGCAAAATAGACCTAGTGTTGCTTCAAGCGGTACGCTATTATAACTTAACTAACGTTAAGGTGCATCATTATCGGATGCTAAATCCCAATTTATATTTGATTTCTACCAACTCAGGAAAGTTTTTTTTTTCGTTTAATATTTAAACTGATTGATTTTTCGATGTCCCAATAGCTCTAATCATGAATAAATGACAAAGATCAATGAGTTGAGATCAAAAATTAATTTTAATGCTTAATAAAATATTCCCTCAATTTTCAAATTACAAATACGTTTAACTTAATCTTTCCGCAGGTTTCTTACTTTCTGTTGAAGAATTTTTGTGCAAACTTAAAATGACAAAATTTCTGCTCAGTGTCGTGAGTGCCATGAAATGTCTCTTTAACACTTTTTCAATTTTAGACAAAAGTATCATCGCAGTAGCTTGAAGATGAAAGTCATAACAAAAAAATATGATTCAGTTTTTTCCATTTGTATGATATCAGAAATCCCTTAATACACTGCCTTGTAAGAAACTTTAACCATACGTGTAAACTACTATAACTATACTAACTAACTTGTAGACTACTATAATTAGACTTAATAGCACTAACTAACATGTAGACTACTATAATCATACTAGCTTTTGGAAAGAGACAGAATTCAAAGATGAATTGTAACAAACGGCAACGCAACATCAAAAATGTCGTCGGCACCCGCTACCGTGCAAAGATTGCAAGAAAACTATGCACAAATAGAGAAGCAACGTACATTTTATTAATAACAGAAGATGCATTTGCGAAATTCACAGAGTTTATAGCAGCTGTTCGAAACCCTAAGGTTCCCTGATGACATCTAATCAGAATTATTTTGTGACATTCCTGACGTACTATTCATTCTCAGATTCGGAAACAGCCAGTACTTTTGCGTATTGTCAAGAGCGTTATTTTTCCAAAAAAGGGCTGAGACGAAAAATGAAAGAAGATACTTATATTTAGGAATAACCGCATAGGGCTACTCCATCCGCCTAATTAAAAGCATTGCGGGAACTAAGTCCCAGGGGCATCGCCGGCCACGATACAACCCTTCCCGTGGAAAGCATGTCCCGTCATTGATAGGAGGTAATTGACCCCCATGATTTCTGCACCCACCTAGGTGGCGAGAACCAACCTCCATACCGGAAGCTTCTCATCCTCATTTCTCAGGTGTCCCTCAGTGGCAGTGCATTTAGGAATAAGGTGGACTCGGATAATTTGCGGAATTAAGAGATATAATAACTGCTCATCTGTCTGTGCATCACCCTTTAGCGAAGAACAATCGTCAAAAAGTTCTGGTCTTGGGATTCCTAAAACGAACAGTATGTTGTTGAATTGCGACAGCTATGGAGATCCCTGCGACAGTAACCTAAGTCGTAAAGTAATCGTGTCGTAAAATACACTGACCTTTCCAGTCTGCTTTCTCACTGTCCACATAGATACTTTATTGCTGGATACTATCGATATAAAATGCATATATTAAAACGTTTTGAAAACGTATTTCACACCTGAAACAATTGTTCATACAAATGTTTTTGCAATACCTACTGAAAAGTCTTGAAACTAGAAAATTTAGACCTTGTAACAATTCAGGCGCGAGGAGCTCAGTGATTTTTATCTTTGATATAATTTAACAACTTTCATGGCTTAATATTTTGGAAGTGATTCATCCAAAATTTTGAACATGCAATCATGAAATTCTCTGCATATTTATAAATGATTATTAAAAAGCAAAAAGCTAGTCAAATTTTGGTTTCATTTGGTCATGAAAACCAGCGGGAGAGATCTTCCCAAAACTTTCTTGCATAACCTCTAATAAATTTGTTATAACGGAGAACGCCTTACATGTTATTGGCGTAATATTAAATTTTGATATGAATTTAGCTTTATTACTGAATCTATCGCGTCATCCTTGGCTATATATTTGGCGGTGACGAATCCCTGGCATGCGTCAATAGTATCCAAAATGTTTGTTTCAGGCGCTTTTTTCTCTAATGATTGAAACAAAAATGTTACACAAAACTGTACTAGTCAGAAAATTCCATACCAAATTTTATATATTTAAGTAGTTGCATTTTTGAACTATCGTCTTTACATGTTTCTGAAACCACAGGCCGACAGACAGACAATCCGTAGTTGGATGTGTCTCAAGCTTTGACAGGTGACTACACTATATAGATGTTAAATCTGTGAACCGAATCTTATCTATCTAGCTTTCTTCCTTATGTAGCTCTTGTGTTCAATTGCATCCGAACAGCCTGACAGAAAGACTTCCTCTGAACAGAGTCTGCTCAAAGAAATCAGCAAATTTGGTGTAAATATCATATACTAAATTTCATCAATGTAGAAGAAGGCATTTTTGAATTATCGAGTTGAGTTCGAATTTTTTGACGAATGTTATCCTTTTCTATACTACAGGTATGAGAAAGTGAAAAGTCATCCGAAATATATATACAACAAAGCACTAAACTTTCATATGAGGGACTCAGAAAATAAAAATCGGAGCCCTTTTGAAACCTTTGAAAGTCCACAAATTTCTGCAGGGAATTGCATCTTTTATTTGGGAGTGAAAGAAAAAGTTTCGAGAAGAACACTCCTACTGTTTTTTTAAAGTAATTATCTTTATATACGCGTTTTATTTTTATACCAATTTATAATTACTATAAATAATTAAAATGTGCCAATTATAATTATTTATTCCAATATATTTTGATTTGTATTCAGACATTGTTTTATTTTTATGATCTGAATCCAAATCAAAATGAGGAGTCAGTACTTAAGATTAATCACTAAGATATGCGGAAACAAAATATTATATTTTAAATCAGAAAGCTGTTCAAAGCAATCAAATAGCTACAAATTATTCTCCTATTTTAATATCCAAAATAGGCAGCAGCAAGTTTCCAGTTTTTGAATTTAATTTAAGAGATTCAATATTAAGAGTAAGTAATTAGTTGGAGTTTTTAATTACTTTCACGGCTCAAGACTTTGAAAATTATGAGATTTTCGAAAGCAATTTTCTACCCTTTAAATCTTTTTTTGTGTGTGTGTTTTTAATTTTATCATTTATCTCTCATATATGAAGAATTTTTCTCTTTCATTAATCAACAAATTGGGTTTTTTTCAAAAAAATATTATTTTCCAAGCATTTTTAATTTGGAAAATACAGCTGGATTATAATTTAGTACGGGATTTTCATTTTTACACCTATAATCACATACAGCGAAGTTGCTTATTTTTTCAATATAAATATAAGTCTTTGGGGCTTTGTAAATATGTATGTGCATATTTCACAAGTAATCGGTCCGTGGCATCTGGCCATGTCAAAGTTTCGGCTTCGGAACAGGAGGATTTCGGGTTCAAGACCGAATGCTACTGAAAAATCGTTGTGTAAGCGAGTCTGGTACACGTTAAACGCGACGAGGCTAAACCTCATTCCACTAGGTGATAAAACGGTGTGTAGTAGAAGTTTGGAGATGGGGAGGGGGCAGCTCAGGTGCCGTCCTCTTCCTCTGACCGTGGTTCAAAATTACGATGTCCGTCCCGAAATAGCCCTAGTGTTGTTTTAAAACGGAACGTTACTGTAACTAAACTAAGCTGTTTCATATGTTCTCTTAAGTGACCAAACCTTACACAAGAATTCCTTTGGACAAGAAAAAGAATATCATCAATATTTTTAAATGCGAAATTTAGTTAAATAATCAATTAACTGGAAATCAACCGAAATTTTGCAGTTTTCCTATAGTAACTTCGAGAAAAATTATTTTGCAAGAAATATTTAGTACCAAACTTAAAATTCAAAATTATACATTTTCAGTGAAAATATTTTTTTTCTGCACAATTTTTTGCGCAATGTTTTTTTTTAATTATTTTTTTTAATGTTGTTAAAACAAACAAATTTGAAATACAGTAACAGTAAGATAATGACTTACTGTGCTGTTATTTTTTGAAATTTGTTTCATAACTTTTGGAATACTTTACTAGTTTAAAGTATTTATTTAAAGGCACCTGAAGGAATTGAAAGAAAGAAATGGTATACTTTTCATCTTCAGGCAATGAGAAATGACCAAGGTCCAAGGTGAGTCAATCAAATAGTGTGGCGTGAAATAAGCGTGTGTATAAAAATAAATACGTATGTATAATAAAAATGTGTATATAAAAATATGTATGTATAATAAAAAATTATATTAAATTAGCTTTCATATTACAAATTTTATCAATCAAAGTATTTATTTCAAGGAACATCAAATATATTAAGGGATGATTATTCTAAAGAGGAGTCAATAAATAGTAAATCAATGAATCTGGAACAATAGAATTTTATTGTAACTTTTTTTTTCTTTCTCTCACCGATTTTATTTTTATCCCAAGGGGATGGTAAAAAATAGTAAATTCGTAAAATTTCCTGGAATTCTTCTGAAAACTATTTCCGAGCCACTTCTTTCACGCTATCCATCAGCAGGAAGCGTTGTTTTCTCATTTTTTTTAACTTTCTCACATATGAAGTATACAAAATGAAAAGATTGTGATTGTCAAAAAATTCGAAATAGAGATTTCTACATCAGAGCCCCCTTTGAGACTGAAAAACACATTTTTGGAATTATATTTGTCTGCCAGTGAACACGATAACTCAAAAACGTTTTGAACTTGAAGGATGAAATTTGGTACATAGACTCTACGCCATATTTATAGATTTCTATCAAATTGTAGATGAAAACCATTCAGAAAAAAGCTGTTTGGACATCTATTCAAGTATAAATGAATACGATAACTAGAAAATTTAAAGACCTAGATACTAAAATTCAGTGAAATGGCTAAACATCTAATATGTAAATTCGCACCAAATTTAGAGCCAAACCTTCAAGGTGTTGACCGTCTGTCGATTTGTACATTGTCATAATGCAAACGCAATAACTCAAAGACGTGATGACAAATAAATAAAATTTGGCATGTGTCTTTGTGGCTATAATTGTAGTTCTATGTCAAATTTTGAGTTCAATCAGGTAGAAGGAAGGCGTCCAAAATACATTATCCTTTTTTCTGATAATTCTATAATAAATGCATGCCGGGGATTAATCGCTAAAGATTGTACGCCAATTTGGCAAAATTTCTAGATTCACGCCAAAGATTAATCTTTGGGAACTATTGTTCGCCAATGTGTCATTCTCACTAGAAGCATTCAGTCTTTTCATAATTTTTTATGCGGAGGGATAGGGATAATATCTTTATAAGAGAGTATGCGAGAAAGTTTTGGGAAGACAACTGCAACTGGTTTAGTTCATCAAACATTGCCATATCAGGGGTAAAACTTCTGGGGTTTAGTGGAAATTGATTAAGAATATATCTCACATTTTAATTTATTTTATTGATTATATAATGTGTACCAACAGCGGCGTTACACCGGAATAAGCTACATTAATAATGATTATGAATTTAGGTCTTCGAAGTGAAGGAACATTCCATCCCTAAAAGGTATAAAGACATGCGCTGATATAATAATCCAGAAATAGAAAAATGAAAAAAAAACGAGGTAAAGGTTCACAAACAACACCTTATGGCGCACAAAACTTTAAATTTTGAATAAAATAAAACGAAATTAAAGTTATAAGAAAAAAGAAAATAAAATTAAGATAAATAAACTAAAGTAGAAAATAAATAAAAAAATAAAAAAAAGGAAAGAAAAAGTAGGAGTGTTCATAAATTAGTATGGGCAAAGTCAAATTAAAAATAAATATTTTTAAATGCAAAAATGAAACAACAAATAAAATAAATTATGAATACGGCCTGAAGACTTTTTCAAGGGTCATCCTTAGGCAAGGATTCAAACCAGGGATTTTTTTCTGAGAGATCTGACTTTTGTCCAAATATCGACCCCTCGTGACCCAAAAATCCCTAGAAATTGAAGTTTCTGAAGATGCGAATTAATATCAAAAATTAAAGACAATAGAATATACAATGATAATAAGAAAAATATTATTTAAAAATTCAAAACTAAGCAAGACCACAACAAAATTGAATCAAACCAAACTACAATAAGACCATTAATTCATTAAACAAAAAACACCAATAAAATATAAAAGCAAAGAACATATTAGTTAAAAGAAAAAAACTCCAAAAACTTTTATGAAGAAAATAAACCTATCAGTGCAGACCATAATATTGAACTGTTCCGCGTTTAAATCTGAATACGCCTTCAACACTTGATCAAAGTGCCTCATCATCATAAGAAATGAACTGGACAATCTCAGAGCCAACTATTGAATTAAAAAGTCAAAGAGAATAACTAATAAAGATACCTTTAGTTTTGAAAAAATAGGAAACAATATACATGATAGAAAATAGATAAACCTTCTTTTATTAAAATTTCAATATTGCAAACGTTTTTGTGAAAATCATTTTGGATAGCAAAGAGAATTCAATCCTAAATTTAGAGAAAAAAAATCTCTTTAACTGTGTTTGAAAAATCTCTTTGAACATAAGCCAGCAATCTCTGGAATTCGTTTATCAGTTCTTTTTTATCTATAACATCACAGAAAGAAATTGCCATCTCTATACTGCTTCTGATATGCTCCATCAGTGGACAAGAATATGTGCAGTGATTTATGGCATCATTGATATTTTCACCTCATCGGTAGAATCAGTCTTTAAGGTTGAAACGGCGTAGGTTGGGACAATGATTATATGTTTGTAATGAATGACCAAGCATCGCCATGGAAGTGGAAAAGATTTTTAAGCCGTTTCGACATGGCTATCTATCACACACACTGGCATTGGTAGTATCGAATAACGCTCCTCCATATTGCTCTCTTTCCTTGAACTCACACCACAGATCGTGTTATGGAAATTTTATAACATTCGGCAAGTGGCCCTATGAAGTGCAAATATTCTGCTTATTTCCATTCCTGCGTAAATTTTCTATGAGAACATTTTCTGTGTTACTGTTCTTTCTATATTTTATTGGTATTTTCTCATAATGTGGAGTTTTATTGCAGTCTTTAACTAGATTTGTTTTATTAAAATATAAACGGATAAATTCATTATGAAATTTTAAGCTATGTGATTATGAGCTGAACGATATTAAAAATTCGGCTGATAAAAAAAATTTTATTGAATGCTAAATGATAACCAGGGGGAGTAGTCTCATCAAAATATTCACTAATAAATCTTATACTCATTAATAAAGATGTTAGAACGGCTTGCTTGACATTGGCATACAGTGGTTAAGAGATATTAACCTTTTGCATGAATTCAGAATCTTTACTGAATCCATCGTATTATCCTTAGTGAGTTTTTGGCGATTATTCCTTGGAATGAAGTTAATAGTATCTGAAAATAGAAGTTCTGTTTCAAACCGTTTTTCCCAATAGATTGAAACAAAAAATCTAACGCAAATCTAAACTTGTAGTCACAAAATCCCATAAGAAATTTGATATATTTAAGTTACTGCGGTTTTGAGTTTACATGCTTCTAAATGACAGACTGGCTGACGGCTAAGCCTTCGTTGAATTTGTCCCAAATTTCATAGATGCTTACACTATAGATGTTAAATATGTGTACCGGATTTTATCCATCTAGCTATCTTTGTTTGCAATTTATATTCGAACATCAGGACAGACAGACTTCCACTGAGCGAAATTTTGTTCAACATTTGATACAAATCTACAATTTTGATGTAAAGAGTGAATATCATATTTCGATCGTCTAGCTCAGGGGTGGCGAACCTTTATGGATCAATACGCCATTTTTTCTAAAGAAATGTTTATGAGGTATAGACGTGCCGTCAAATAAATTTGACTTGTGATTATTGGGAAAATAATAAAACTAAATACTAACAACTCAAGACTCTTTATTTATGACGAAAAAATACATTTTGCACTGTATAGTAGTAAAAGTTACTTGTATAGTAGTATACGTGTAATTCAAATTAAAGTAACATTAGTGTGACTTCTTTATTTGTAGATTAGATGATAAATAACTTGTATTAGGATTGTAAGTTGTTACTTTTGGCAGAATGCATGCTGAATCGGTGTCATCTGCCAAACGGTTTCTAAGAGAGTCTTTCATGTTATTCATCTCTCAAAATAATGACTCACAGGCATAGGTAGATGAAAATATGGTTAAAATAGCATGTTCCAAAATTTCGTTACTGGCATTTTTACGTATATTGCTTGTTACTCTTTCTGCTTCAATCAATTCCAATTTTTTCCTTGTTTCAATAAATTTTTGAATCCATATTGAACTAGACTGGAAATCAATCAGCTGCATTTCAAATTCTTCAATTTGCAACTAATCGAATTGAGAAAAGTTCAGTTTAACAAATGGAATCACATCAGGGTACATAATAAACTTAAGCGTTTTCGATCATTCTTTGAACTCAGAAAATCTGGCTGAAAATTCCTTGATTGACGAATCAATTACGGAAATGAATTCTTCAATAGCTTTTTCTTCGTCTGGTTTCTCATGTACATCTAAATCTTTGATATATATATATATATATATATATATATACACTGGTGTGCAAAACGTAAGCAACAGGTATGTTTTTTGCCATAACTTCACGAGAAATCATCTGAGAGACATGAAATTCAGAAATGAGATACAGCATTTTGTTCTGAAAGAATGACGAAAGCATAGTTGCGTAGAAATGAATACAATGCATACAGTATGGAATCAAACAAAAAAAGGCTTTATTGAACTCATAGTATCGTTACACATGATTGCCTGTCCGAGAGGAAGAACAGCAAGCAGATGTTCCTTAGTGTGGGATATGCCCTCCCCTTACTGCAATGGTTGCTTCGCACCGTCTCCCCATACTCAGCACCAGATTGTCCAACAGTTCTTGAGGTAAGAGTGTCCATTCCTCAATCAGCAACTGTGAAATCGAATCTAGTGAAATCGAATATCTTATCTCATTCAAAAAATAATTTATTTAAAAGGTGGCCAAAGAAGAAGGTTGCTTGAAATGCCCGCAATACATACCTACATTGGTTAATACGTATATTATATGGAATGAAAAATCTGATAATGGAGCTTCATTTATATTCTTAATATTACTTGGGAAGATTCACAAGATGATTCTCCTTAAATATAAAGAAATTTTTTAAAGAAATGTGTAAATAACCAAGCGTATCATAACAAAAATTTAAATTTCCTATTATAAAACATCACTACAAAGGAAATACCAACGGGAGTCTCCCAAAAAACTTTCTCACATATTCTAAAATAAACGTGATGTTCCCCCAAACTCCCCAAACTAATTGTGGGCCTTGGGGGAGGCAGAAAACGCCTTACATGGCATTGGCATACAATAATTTCGAAATATTAACCTTTGGCGTGAAATTATCATCCTTGGCGAATTATTTGGCGATTAATCCCTTGTATGGAGTTAATAGTATTCGAAAATCGAATGTGTATTTTAGATGCGTCTTTCCTAGCCAATTGAAGCCAAAATTTTCCATAGAATTACAATTGTAGTCACAGAATCACATACAAAATTTGATATATTTAAGTCTCTGTGTTTTTGAGTTATCGCGTTTACATGCTCCTGAGTTTACAGACCGACATGCGTTCAGCCCCTAGCTGAATTAACTCGAAATTTGATGATAATTACATGCATTATAGATATTAAATCTGTATATAGAATTTTATCCATCTAGATCTTTCTGTTGTACAGTTATCGTATTAACTTATACTCGAATAACAGAACAGACGCGCTTCCTCAAGACAGATTAAACTCAGAACTTGGTAGAAATCTATAGATTTGATACAAAGGATGTATATCAAATTTCAGCCGTCGAGCTTTAAGCGATTTGAGTTATCTTTCTCACAGACAGACAGATAGACGTTTTCCAAAAATGCGATTTCCGACTTCAAAGAGGCATAAAACGAGATTTGTCAAAATCTCCAGTTCGATTACAATACTTTCATTACTTTGTACAAGAGAAAATAATTAAACAAAGATTCGTTCAACGTTCTGAGGACTTTTAATGAGCAGTGAATGAAATAGCATAATGTGCTTGTCAAAATACCAAATATAAATTAATGGTTTGAGAAAATTAATTAAAAAGTACTTAATGACTTAAAAAGAAAGTGAAAGAGAATGAAATTAAAATGCATGCAGATTCTTCAGCCGAAAGATTATATATTGAGAGGTCTAAAATTATTATCGATTTTGCTTTTATTCTCTTTCAAGCACATTAAGTGTTTTTTCATTAGTTTATAAACTATTTTCAGCATATTAACAGCTGAGGCAAAATGCTAGTTTCCAGTCCGATTAATCAATTTACAAATTATCTCATAATAGCTAATGAACTTCGATGAGGAAGCTTTCAGAAACAGCCTAAATAAAACAACAAAAAAACAGCAATTCGATATTTCGAAAATGGCCGTCAATGCATTAAAATTCGCTAGATAAAAACGCCGCAATTAAAGACAAATAATTTAATTATGTTTTTTTTTTAGTTTTAAATATTAAAATATAAAACTATGTAATATCTAACACTGTAAAGAAAAATTTATTATGAAGAAACCGTGTCTTTGTATTTCTTTGTGATTTTGTACATTTTAACGTTTAAAAAAATATTATTTTGAAATAGTACTCACTGCAGGATTGATAAATCGTTACTAAATAACATTTTCAATTTCTTGTATACGAAATACACAAAGAGAAAATATTGTAATCGTCAAAAAAAGAGTTGTACTGGAGATTTTGACTAATTTCCTCGTTTCAGAGTTCCTTGAGTTGGAAAAACACATTTTTGGACTATATCCGTCTATGTGTCTATCAGAATGACCCAAAAACGCTTTGGTTATATGGATGAAACTTCATATATGGTTTTTACATTCAATTTATACGTTTCTATATTATTTTGAACGAAATAAAGCTTGTCTATTACGCTGTATGGGACAAGTGATATAAAAAGAGCGATATCTTCAAAAGTAAAGAACTAGATAGATAGATAAATAACATCGAAAGTGTAGACCCTTCCAAGTTTTCAATTAAGTCCATCAAGAACTGTTCGTCTGTCAATCTGTGCTTTCGTTTACGTGTAAACACGATAATTCAAAAAATATAAGGTATCAAACAACAATAAAAAATTAATTTTTTTAGCAGTTGCATTACTCTATTTTGTCTATTGAATAATAGATGGCGACACCTGCTTAGGTACGCATCCCATAGTCCTCTGCGATTGTTATGATAATGAGATGAGATGCTGTTTTAAGAGGTGTGCGCACGTTAATGTCATGTCATTTAGTTTTTGTGTGAAATGTGATCAATATAGAAATGTTTTTGAAAGCATACGTCTTCTTGCTTCCACTGCACGAATCATAATGATTTCATTCCACCACAATTTTTAATTTAATTTTTTACCCCAAATGTTTTTGAGTCAAATTTGGTTTTTGTTCGATCGATTGATTGAAAGAAGAAAAGGCATCCAAAATGCATATTCGATTTCCTTTATGAAACACTGACTTTTGACTGTGAGTCTTTAAAAATAAAAATCTGGGCACTCCCTGCATTCACGGACAGATTCCTTTGATTAATTGTTACACTATTTTACAGTGGGAATAATAAATCCTTTTACAGCGATTATAGCCATGCTAAGTTTAGTTACATCTCGCTTTAAAGCAACACTAGAGCTATTTTGGGACTAACCTCACAATTTTGAACTGCCGTTAGATGACAAGAATGACACCTGAGCTGGCACACCACACCATCAGGAGGATTTTTTGCCCCAACGGATTTAGTGAGCACCATACCCGATTATACGACGGATCTTCGGTGGAATCAGGTCCCGAACTTGAAGTCTTCTGGTTCCGAAGCCAAGACCTTACCACCAGGCCAACGCGGCCGATGTTTCTTGTTAAATAATTTTTAATGTTTACTGTTACTATCATCTATCATACTAGTCAAGAGGTTTTGTTTGTAAGTTACTGAAGGCATTAACTAATAATTATGTTAAATTCCTCAAGGATTTTATTACTTTAATCTTTTTCTCCTAGACCCTCATTTTTGAAAAATAAAATACATTTGTACTTAAATTATGTGACAATAGATACAAAAAAATTAATAACAAAAAATGAAATCTAAGTAATTAATTTTAAGGATTGATTAGATATTAGAAGAAAGACTTCATGATGTGCACTTCAGGCAGCTTCAAAATGCCTGAATTAGATATCATTCTCGTAGCTCAGATATCGTTCTCGTCATCAGATCGTGGTTCAAAACTTCGAGGTCCGTTCCAAAATAGCTTTAATGTTGTTAATATAACTAAACTAAATTTCACCTCAAAAATGAAATATGTTGTTATAAATTACACTTAAAACATCTTTAAAAATCCCTCCAAGGTACTATTTACAGTTTCCAAGCTATATTTGAGGCAAATTCGGTTGCTCTAAAATCAAACGAGCTGCTTGTATGACATTAACAGACGCGCAGATAGACATATACACATTCATCTTCATTAGCAGTAGAGAAATTTGGTAGTTTTAAATTAAGCAATCTGTCCTGCAGAGTGTCAACAGAGACTGACATACATAAATCTTCATCATTTGTAGAAATGGTTCTTTATGGCTAATTTTGATTAAATGCCTTTATCCACGTAATAATATTCAACTACAACTTGGAATACGCTTTCGTACAAATTAATTTATTTAACAAAGGTGGTCGCGTTTCAGAAACTGTTTCGAAATAAGAGTTTTGATTTACTCGTCCAACCTGAATGTCTCCAAAAGCGTTTAAAAGAGTAATTAAACATGCAAATTGGAGATTTTTGAAATAATTGCATCTACTGTTAGAGGACGTTTGGGAAACGTATTCTTTATCCTTACTTTACTTTTTTTTATTTATAAATAAGGGTATCGGAATTTTTCTGGTGCGAAATAAACATTTCTAGACAAAAAATATTTTGTTTTTTAAATTACATTTTAATTATTAAAAAAACCCTCAATTTTTTTTTCTTTGGTGGTATTTTAACAATTAATTACTTAATAATTCATAATATTCAGGAAAAATAAGTCCGACACAGAATCTCAACTAGACGAGGGTGACGACGATTATATTATTAACGCTGAACAGAAGAGCAAATTTCATTAATTTCCAATTTTGATTCAATACGAGGACTATTTTGGGAAGGATCTTACAATTTTGAACTCTGACCAGATAACGAGGACTAAAGCTCATGTATCCCGTTCGACGTGCATCGGGCCCATATGCATGACGAATTTTTGGTAGAAACTCTGTCTCGCCGATTCCAAAATTAAGACATTACCACCAGGACATCATTGCCATATGAAATCGATAAAATCAATTTTTACAACATTGTAATATCAACTATTAAAATTAGATAAATAGATAAACTCAGTTACTACAGTATTATAGTGAAATACATAAGATCAAAGTTATTACAAAAGTATGATGCAACATACTAAGTGTAGTAAAATAAAGAAACCAGTTATTTCAATAGTTCAATGTCATTTTTAAGTGTACAGAAGACAAGATATAATACAATTCATGAAGATTATTAAAGTACTATGGTACAAATTGAATTTAGAGAGAAAGAGCTGAAAATGGAGAACAGATTCCCGTCAAATAGATTAAAAAGGCAATAACTAAAAAATTCGTAATAGAATTAAACTACAAAAAAATAAGAAAATTTAATAAAAATTGTCTTCAAAAAAGCATTTTTTATAGTGTAAAAAATATATTTCCGTTTTCATTTTTCATTTTTTTTAATTTATTTTATTTTATACACATTGAATCAAGACAAAAGTCATGTGACAGCAATATGCAGAAATACAGATAGCAGTAATATCGTGTATAAAAGGTGTAAACGGGCTGTGCATTGTCAGGGCTTACATTTGTATTCAAATAATTCACGTGAAAAAGTTTCGGATGTGGCACGACGGGAATTCACAGACTTTGAACTTGGAATAGGATATAGATGGAACTAGACACATGGAACATTTCATTTCAGAAATCATTAGGGAATTCAACATTCTAAAAATCATAGAATCAATAGTTTGTCGAGAATACCTAATTTCCGACATAACCTCCCGCCATGGACAACGCAGTGACCAACCGCCTGCACTTAATGACCGAGACCAGCGACATGTGAGTGGAATTGTCAAAGTCAACAGACAAGGAACACTTAGCGAAATTATCTCACAGGCAATGTAAGACATACGACGAACGTGTTCGTTAACATAGTGCAGCGAAATTTGGCTTTGATGCGCTATGGGAGCAGAAGATCGAACTCGAATGTCCTTACCAACAGCACGACATCGCCTTCAGAGTTCTCTTTTGGACTCGTAACCATATCGATTGGATCCTAGACGGCTGGAAAGTCGTATTTTGGTCAAGTGAGTCACAATTTAAGTTCATAAAAATTGATGGTAGGCTTCGAGTGTGGAACAAATCCTACGATAACATGCTCAATTATTGTCAAGAAAGCACTGTGCAAGCCGGTGGTGGCTCCATAACGTTTGGAATGTTTACATGGAATATGATGGGTCCTCTGGTTCAATTGTACGAATCATTAACTGCAAATAGTTATATTCAGCTACTTGGAGATCACTTTCAGCCATTCAAGGACCT
>JAPMOR010085849.1:365089-376990 GCA_026543865.1 Argiope aurantia | reverse complement strand
TGAGGGAAAATGTTTAACACTGTCATTAATATTCAATTTGCCGAAGATTTTGTACGATATTTTTACGAAATTGTCCGAATGTCGCATAAGAGCAAGAAATTATTGTGAAAATTTTGTAGAATCGTCATGAAAATATGTAGAATGTTTTCACTATAGGTTGCGAAATAAGTTGCACTGATTGAATAGAGAAATGTAAAAGAACTATTCTTATCATGCTGCCATCTATTTTTAAAAAATAGAAATAAAGGCTAAAAACAAGTTACTTATGCTGCCATCTTCCGACAGAACCTAACGTTTTAAACGTTTAGTATTATTCAATGATCGTAATAAAATCAATAATCGAACAGGATTTTACAAAGGATATTTTATATGCTTCTGTGCTATTTCTAAATTTAAAAATTATTGTAGAGTTAAATAAAGTGTTGAGATTTTTTTAGCTGAGTGAAGAATGAGTCTTATCTTTTCGCCAAAAGATTATTCATATCATGTTTTGATAATTTATTATGATGCTATAATTTATCTTTATATGTGACAGTAATTCATATTATGCTTATTTGACATGATAGCTCAAATATCTGATAACAATTATACAATTTTTTTTTCTTTACCTTAATGCAATCATGCCGCGTTCTTATAACTCAGTCATTTTAAATATTAATAAATAGTGATCCACACAGAAATGTCGAAATCATTTATATTTACAATACATTCTGAGCATAAAACAAGCATATTATATCCGATACATTGAAAAACGAAAATTCGTATTAGACGCAATTGTACGTTTTGTTTATCTGATGTAAACATTATTCCTTGATTACATATTTACTGTTTATAATTCTATTCCTTAGTATTTACAACTATTTAATTAGCTCTCAAAATTTACTTTAATTTACTCTTTATCATTTTCAAATATTTAGTTAGTTCTCAGAATTTACTTTAGTACTCTTTAATATTTACAAATATTTAATTAGCTCTCAAATTATACTTTAATTTATTCTTTAGTATTTACAAACGTTTAATTAACTCTTAAAATTTACTTTAATTTACTTTTTAAATATTTAAAAATTTTTAATTAATATTTATATTAACAAATTTGTATTAATGATGTTTATTTTGATTTCAAAGCATTTTCACATCGCTGTTTTATAATTGAACACATTCGTCTTGTAAGGCCCTCATACACATCAGATAATTTGTGACATCCAATTCCGTTTCTAGAACTTTTCGTTCTTGAAGCCGACTTACACGAGACTTCTTAGTAACTAAAAATTATAAAATTTTATTTTTTTGAAAATTTTGTCATCTGGGAAAAATTAAATGCCACTATGTTTGCTACTGTAATATTTACATTTTTTTAATTATTATCTGTGCACTTTGCACAAGCATAAATATTAAAGCAATTCAACTTACAGAAGTTTTTAGTATCGATCGCTTCGTAGTTAAACTTGATTCTTTATCCTTAAAACGACCAATATGTTTCTGATATTAAAAGAATAATTTTCTGAAGGAAGATGGCCTTGTCGAATATTATTGTTTTTAAGAACAAAATTTGTCTGTTTGTTTAGAATTTTATATTTATTTACTACAGTTCAGATTTATATCAAGATAGAATATGCGCAAAAGAAAAAAGGAAGGCGTTGAAGTTTAATAGCTATTAGAAATTAGCATCTATTAGAAAGATGTGTTATTGAATAATTTTCTTACCATATCAGGTCTCTTAAAACTCATATCGTAATACTTTAATTTTAAATTTTTTTTTCAGTCTTAATGATCTAATTCTGTAGTAACTCAATAATCAAAAATATAACTGCAGTAAATTACTTTGCAGTTTTTAAAATTTGGAATGTGAATTTTGAATATAAATTCACATTCCAAATTTTCCGCTTGTTCCATTATTTGATCTATTACTATTACTAGTTATTCCATTTTGCTTGTTGATTACTATTATTTATGTATTGTTCCGAGTTATGTTTTATATGGAGTTATAAAATCCATATGCAATATAGATTATTTCCAATGAATTAATAAACACTAACCGCCTTTGGAGGCCAGCTGGTTCGTTAGGTTAAATGCTCGCTAAGCTTTCCAAAGTATTTTAAAGTTTCAAACTTTGATATAAACCATGATGTGGTCAGCTAATTTTACTATTTATCTCTCTAATTTTATTTCAGCTCTCGTAAAATTTGAACTTGAAATTAAACTAGATAAAACTTCAATAAACATAAAATTTCTTTTTCTGAAATTGAACATTTTTTTATATGATAACAGAAAATCAAATCCTTTATCATTAAAGTTTTCTGTATAGTAAAAAATATTTTTTTATAATTTTCGTAAATACCACAAAATTTTTTTAAAAAACATGTTATTCATCATAAAATTAAGTTATTTTAATTTCAAAAAAATTGAAATACAGTAACAATGTTTTGTTTTATTCTATTGAATAAATGTACTTCTGAAAACAATTATAAAGTCTAAATTTTATGCAGACCTTCGAATCTATTAATCAGTAAAATTATCTTGAAAATATTTAACGTTTCAATTTTCTGCGATCTAATCTGACCGAGATATAAAGCTTTGAATATCATAACCTCAGAACAATCAACAATTTTATTATTTTAAACTAATCAGACTTCGGAAAGCTCTGAGCGATGATTGATGTAGTTTTTTTTTTAAATAGTTGCTGAAGAAAATCTAAAATCAAACTTCTTTTTATAGAATAGAGATATTTACATTTTCATGACTCAATTAGTTTTAATAGGAAAAGATTATTTTTTAAAAACTATGAATATCTCAAGAATATTTAATAAAGTATAACTCGCAGGTTAGAGGATCTGTATAAAAATTTAAAATTGTATTTCTTCTCAACATTTATTAATTCAAATTACATAAAATGTAATGATTTACTTCATTTAGATAATTTTCATAAGATGTGTATTGTTGAAATTAGTTGAATAAAGAGGATATCCTTTATATATTAAACTGCATTTGCCTTAAATAAAATTGAATTATTGATTTAATAATATAGTTATCTAAAAAAAAGTCACAGAATCCTTTTCCTTGACTTTATTTTTCTAATTTTCACAAAATATTTCATTTTGTATTTATTTCATTTTATACAAACACGTGCTGAAAATTACATTTTTTTATGTTTACTTTACAGTAAGTGCACTTTATTTTGCAATTTGAGCTTTTGTCTATGTAATGGTAACACACTGATAAAAGCTGATTTTTTCTATTCACGCGTAACATGATTCTGCTGGTTAAATTTTATTTTAATTTTGTGCAAAATAAATTGTTGGAAAATTTGACTAAAATATAAAAATATGATTAACATTCAATAAAAAGTAGAAACTTTATTTATTGGTTAAAGCATTGGTATAGCTGAAAAGAAATTTTTTGTGAACTTCGAGATGATACAAAAACAATCACTGTGCTGTAATATTTTCTGAAGTTATTGAAGAATAGGGTCAAAATTGTGTTTAATTTTTAATTAATTAAAATTTTGAAAAAATTTCTAAATCGTGCAAATCCTTACCTTCTAAAATATGTGTGTGCCAAGTTTAGTAACTCTCGATCAAACAATATGGCCTGTAGAATACCAGAAAACATGCATGCAAATACAAACATAATTTCATCTTTATTTTGAGTGAAGATGTCTTACTCATTTACATAATTTACTAATGCATTACGAATTGTAAATTTGGTTGTGTATTTAAATTGAAGTTACTGTACTTTTTTTAGTCCAATGGTTTTTTCTACTTTTTTTTTACTACGTTTATTAAATTACTGTATTAAATCAATTTAGTAAAGATAAAAGCAGATATGAATTTAAAACCTTGAATAAGATATTATTCGCATTGGATTCTAAATCAATTTCTAATTTTCAAGCAAAGCTATTTTTTTTAAATAATAAATTATAGAAAATATTAGATAATAATTATAATATAATATAAATATATATAAAATTAGAAAAGAGAAAATTTTTTTAGAAAATAGAAATTTGTGACAAATTTTCATTTATTTTTCAACAGCAAAGATGACCAAGTATGAAGCATTGACTCTCATTATTTTTATCTTCTGACTTTGCTGTAATTATAAGCATTTCTTTAAAATTAAGATACATTCAGACGAAGCAAACCAACAACTTTATATTGATTTATTTTAGGGAGTTCTGTCAACATGATGTTTTTATTGATTAAGTACCTGAAATATATAAATGCGGTGTTTCCATATCCTTGAAAACGACCAATCACATGGAACGAATTTGATCGTGACTTTTAGATATTTTTTGAAATCATAAAGATATCTTATGGAGATCTCACATAACATAGATATCATACGAATAAAATTATCTTTAATTATTAATTATTTCCATTCACTGAGCCTTTTTCGTAATCTAGAACATAATATAGTTTACTAATTATTGAATATCATTTTTTTTTATCTTAAAGGAAAAAATTCTTCCTTTTTACAGTATTCAGATATTATCTTTGTTTTCATTTTTCTCTTTTCAAAGCATATTAAAAAATAAAACTCGTATAAGTAATTTTATAGGAAACCCCTACTTGAAACAAAAACCGACCACCCTATCATGTAATTTGGCTATTATTTAAGCTAGCATAATTTGATGCAGTATAATGTTACTCTGAAACTATGTCAGAAGTTTGTTGTTTTCCGAAACTTCTTGCTTTCCACACTTTACACGAAACTATCTAAACTGATGAAAACAATTTTCCCTATTTGCGGAATAGTTCTAAAGATATTTTCATTCAAATTTTTTTTTCATGAATTCGTAGCTTAATTCTCCTATCCGAAATATCTTGATAAATACAAATATATTGCTTTTATAATTTTGTTTTTCACCTTTATCGCAGTACCATATCATTTATTTCTTCAATAGGATAAAATAAACATCTACTTCAATATTTTATGATCTGCATTTTCTACTTAAATTTTTTTTTTGTAATTTTGGCATTTGTGATATGTAGATTTAAATTAGGTCTGAATTTTTTAAAGAAGATGCATTTATAAGAATTCACTCACGTAGTGATATTAGCGCAGAATATAAACAATCCCTGAATAGTGACAATCAAAATGATGTGCTGACTGTAAAATATTTATTCTTATTTTAAGAATGTATGCAAGTATGTTGAATATATAGTTAAAAACTGCTTCCTTAGATGCAAAAAAAAAAAATTATAAAAGCAAAAGAAATTCTAATCTTTTAATTTTTTTGGATAAGATTTCTCACATGGTAATTTTAAAAATTGCTAACATGACGATGCTACCATGTTAGAAAATATCATTTAATTCTATCTTCTATGTATTTAGAAGGCAAAATAGTTTCTGAAAAAGAAAATTATTATATATTTGAAATATATTAATAGTTAGATAATTAAAGACTATACTGCGAAAGCTGATTCCGCAAATAAATAAACTACTGAGCATTCAAAGTACGAATAAAGGATAAAATTATATTACATAATATAAAAGTATAAAAATTATAGAAAAAATTACACATATCGGTATTACTGTTGAAACTTGAATAATGTAATATGCATATATTCTTGAATATGTTTTGTGTAAGAAGGGTTTATATGCAATAATATGCATTCTAATTATTGAGAAAAAGCATTTAAATTTTGATTAATTTTAGTGAATTAAACACTTACTGAAATTAATAACATTTTTTCTGAATGAATTCTGATTATTTAACCTTTCTAGCGAGATCTTTTCATTAAAAACTTTCTAATGAGCTCTTTCAATTCAGTATTAACTAGGGCCAGATTTGGATTTTTTATAAATTTTATGACCTTTTAGAGATGTATTTTAAAGAATTTTTGTCTTTGAAATCGAACAATTTACAGATGGTATCTGTAAATTGTTCAAAACATTATTGTGTTATCATTACCATTTTTCAAAACATTATTATGTTATTAAAAATTGATTAAATAGTTAGTGAGGATTCTGGATTCTTTATATTCAGTGAACTTTTCTCTTCCTGTTAATAATTTCTCAAATATCATTCTTGTTCATATGCATACTTCAGGTTCTAATTTAACTTGAGGTATTAAGTAAAACAAATATCTGCATTGGAACAGATAAGTTAGTAAATAATCTATTTCAATATCTGCATTTATATTCAATATAGCAATTTATAATGAGATTTTATTTATTATCTAAAAAAAAGTATGCTGTGCAACAATTTTCAAAACATAAACTTTTCCTTATCATCTCCTCATTTAAAAAAGCTAGTAAAAACTATCAATAATTTTAAAAAATGATGGAAGACTGAATAGATCCGAAATGAAGTTGTGCATTCAATATATGAAATGTAATAGTAGAATTTTTTTTTTTAATTTCTAATAAATTTAAAGAATTACGTCATACTCTTAAATTCTCATTTCCAAATACTTTTTTCAAAATATCTAAAGTCCTGTTGTTAAGTCTATCGTATTAA
Source organism: Argiope aurantia (assembly GCA_026543865.1). Lineage (NCBI taxonomy): Eukaryota > Metazoa > Arthropoda > Arachnida > Araneae > Araneidae > Argiope > Argiope aurantia. The sequence continues at coordinate 370,530 of JAPMOR010085849.1, read as the reverse complement.
CATGCTGAATTATTTGGAACTGTGTCTGATATTTATATCAAAATATATTTCTGAATTTTGAAAATCATATTATAAAAATCTTTGATAATATAGTTTTCATTCCAAAATTTGAGGTAGAAAAATGTTTATTGTGGTTTATCTTGTAACAGTAAAAGAAAATGTGTGTCTTCATGCATATGTACTGAAGCCATACAGAATCGATCGTTGGAATAGAGTTGTGAAAATAATGAGAACGGAGCTATTTTTTTTTTCAAATTTTGATTTATTAAAAATTATTTGTCATTTTGAAATTATTCTACGATAGTTTTCGAAATATTATTCCATAGCAATAATATTAATAACATTATAAAATTCAAAAAAAAATTATTAAAGAACCATTTCTAGCGCATGCAAAATTTTTTAAGGATTTTTAAAATGCATGTTTTACATATTTTTAACGCAATATATGGCAATTTTGCAACAAAATTCAAATCTTTTATAGTTTCATTAAATATTCGATCACGGGGTTTCTGCCATCGTTAAAAGCTAAGGATGGAGGATTGTGTCCATTTTCTGCGCAGTTTACATGAAAGTGAATTTACATTATCGCAGAAGACAAAATGCAGCTAGGACATAAATTATTCGAACAGCTGCGTTTTTACTGATACTATGATATCATAAAATCTGATTCCATTAGAAATGTTCATATACACAATAAGCAGAAAAGTTGTAAAGCTATTAAATTTTCATGGCTTTATATCTATCTATGTCTACTGATGATTAAAAATACATTGTTATGGGAATCATGGAAAGTTTTAACGTAAAAGATAATTGAAATTAAATATTAAAAATATTCCAATTCAATTATGCGAACTAGCTGGTCACCAAAAATGGCTAATATAGAATAAAAGTCAATTCACTAATCAAAACAAAAAAAGTATGATGCAACAATAGAAAAAAGACACGCAAACACGATCATATATTTAATATCTTTATTTAGAAGATATTTACAATGTATCCATACCCGAAACACCATACACCATACTGTATTTATACAATGCGTTTTTATGTACAAAATTATCTATAGACCCGCTATTTTTCACTTAATTAAATAAAGGATGAAAGCAATTTACAGCCTTCGTGAAAACAGACGAGATATACTGGCACTTAATTCACATTTCTTTTGTGTGTAGTATTTTCCAATTTGATATTCAGGGAATAATAATGAATGAAAAGGCTGATTATTTTTTTATTATCATATACTATGTCTAGGCATTTCAGAATAGATGGCCTTTGAAATATTATAAAAACTATATTGATAATTTATTTTCTCTAAGTAATTAACATGAGTGCTTTTGGAATTTTAGAACATTAGAGATAAATAAGTTTGAAAGAGAAAATATAGTTGTTGTTTTTTTTCATTTGCATTCTGGGGAGGAATTGCTGTGGTTCAGTTTTAAATTTTAAAAATATTTTTCAATTGAAAAAGTTTACTAGTAAGGATAATTATTCAGGATATAGAGTGAAATAAATAGCTGTAATTATTGAAGTCATATCGAAATAAATAATAGAAATGAAAGGATGGGAAATTTGCTTGGTACAAAATTTCTTGATATTTTAGTTTTAGTTGTAAACCAGAATAAGTAAAATTTGTATCAAAGTGAATGAGTATTTTGAATTTTATATTTTTTTAGTAGGATCAGAGTAGCAAATAGGAAGAAAGGATTTCTTTTTAATTTTGCTTTTAGATGCAGATTTTAAATAAAAAATTGCATTTCTTAGTATTCTGCCCCAATTGTTAATGTTAGGAAAGCATTTGTGTTATTTAATATTTTACTCAAAAATAAATAAGTGTTCTTATTCGGGAGAACTTTCACTTGACCATTTTCCTTTAAATTCGTTAAAAATCCTTTAACCGATAGTGATTACTTTTCCTCCTCCTGAGTGTCCTCCATAGCTTCCACCTTTACCCAAACCTACTCCCTTTCCCAATTCTAGACCCAAGAATATCCTGCCATTAAGATTGAAAAGAGGTCTTGGAATTGCCTTGAGCAACAATTTCAACAAACCCAGGGGGTCAAATTTGATGGAAAGTTGAGGAATTGGCAGTTTGATACCGATACCTCCCCTTGGTTGGTGGCCATAGGATTCTGCTTCATAACCACTTGGGTTCCTAGAGTGAAGAATATTACCATCATAACCTGCGTCATAGGTTTCATAAGCGTAGTGTCCTTGACGGTCATCCTTCATGGCTCCTTTGTCGTTGTCAGAGCTAGATGCTTGTTGGTTTGAAGCATAAAGCAGGCTGTTGGTGGCTTCAGGAACTGACTGACTTGGTGCTGCAGATCTTGGCTGAGACAGAACCGACGAATCACTGGACAGAGGGGAGTAAGATCGTTGTTGGTTCAGTGACTGGAGAGCTGCGTAATTTGGTTGCTGGGACTGCTGAACAGAACTGGAATCTTTGGCCAGAGATTTCTGGTAGTTCTGGTAGAGGCGAGTGGAGCTGGTTTCTCTCGGTTTTCTCAGTTCAGTTGTCACCAAAGTTTCAGGCTTAGCATTATCTGTGGGGTATACTGGAATGCTGCGTTGTCTTTGGAGGGCGTGCAGAGCAGCTAGAAGTTCTTGGTTGTATCTAGAATTTTGGATGTTTGAGTCTTCTAAAAGACCAGATCTCTTCATAAACTGGACGATTTCTTTGTCGTTTGGTTTGGGAGTTTCTTCAGCCTAAAGTGAAACCAAAATCAGTTGTACATTATTTACAAACAAATTGTTAAACAAACTGTTCTAGATTTTCAATCGGAATTATTAGTGTAATAAAGAATAAAGTCATCTGTATATTTAAAAATAACTGATTTTTCAAGAGTTGTTAAACACTGCAAAATGTCTTCTATCATTTACAGCTAAAACTGCAATTATTAATGGATTTAACTAAATCGACAATAAATATAAAATTAATTTTAACATGCATTTCTTTTTTATTATTATTATTTTCATTCTAATCTTAGAAGTATTAAATGAAATTTAAAAACGTATTGTAGATAGATAGATTTAATTGGATATAATTAATTGGATATAATTTTTTTAATTGGATATAATTTTTAGATTTTAAAAGGAGGCTTTTGATCAGTTTTTTTTTTTTTTTTTTTTTTTTTTTTTAACAAATAGGGAGTTTTAAAATGTTCTTACTTTGTCATCGCCGTTATCACTTCTGGCTAGTGAAGACATAAATTGTTCGAATTCCATGGCGTTAGCGTTGCCGGAATTGGCAACCAGCACTGAAACAACAAATAAAAATGAATAAACATTTTTCGTTAAGCAGTGCATTGATAATTACTTTTAATTATAAGTAATGAATAAATCCATAACTACTAAACATTCAAAATTTTATATTAATTAAAAAACGGACTATCTTATACAAAAAAAACTGAAGTGAATGCTTTTTTAATAATTATGTAATCTAAATTGACAAAAAAAAAACACTAATTGATATGGAGATTTTTTTAGAAAAAAGTTTTCATTGAAAATATTTGTATCTTATGAATTATAAAAAGAATGGCGAAAATGGGTAAAAGTAAATATAGATATGTTTGAAAAAATGAAGTTATATTTATATATGCATTATTAGTAATTATATTTTCATGCGATTAATAAATTAATTACTATCAAGAATTCCTGGTTTTGTTTATTGAAAATTAGAAAAAAGATTAAAATGCATCAAAATTACTATATTATCTGTGAAATGAAAAAAAAAAAAAAAAAAAAGAGGGTACATAACTTTATAGAGGGAGGGTACTTGACAACTTTCGATTTTAAAAGAAAGAATCTTTGAAATGAATGGTAGGATTAAACTTGTAACATTTATTTTTTGAATTTAAGTTTGAATTGTTATCTTTTATCAATGACTGATTAAATATAACTATAAAAACTTGTTATAAGCAGTTAAATTCATCTAAATCCAAACTAATATTATAATTATAAATAAAATAAGTGCTTTTAATATTATACAGCATTACCAACAATCAGGAAAAAATCCATCTGTTCTTTAGATTAAAAAAAATATTTTTAAGACTGATCATAAAATTTCTGAATATAAATTTCACAAGTTTCAAGTAACAGAACTTCAGGATTAACTAAAAAATATTCTTAAACTTCAAACTAACTGAAACTTCAATATTTAAAAAAAAAAAAAAAAAAAAAAAAAAAAAAAAAAACGCTTCACCAACTATAAAACAAACGTATCAATATTTGTTAAAATTTCTTTATTTACCTGCTACTACCACAACCCCGCATATCCACATAATGTTACACATTTCAAGGAAAAGATACAAAAGGTCTTCAAAAGTTGCCGGAAAATCTCAGCATGCACTCGGCGGAAGAGGCGAAAGTGGAAATGTTGTTACTTGGAGAGGAAGAGTGGTTTTTGATTCCTTCCGACACACTAGCCTCTTCTTAAATAAGATGTCGCTCAAGTGGTTGTGATCACGTGATTGGCTAGTGGTGAAAATAACCTGGTCATTTTGAGGGAAAAAGAAAAAGTCCAACACCCGGGAATGACGCCCTACATCCCATTTGAAGTTGGGACAATGTGTTGGGGCAATATCTAAATTTTGTCTTTTCTTTCATCTTCTGTTGCATAATGTAGAGGAAGTCTATTGATTTAATAACGTTCAGACATAATATAATTATTTTGAAATTTGAATAAATTTAAATAAGTTCCCAAACCTAGAGCTAAGCATTTTTTGATAAAAATGTGTAATCAAATTGTTCGTGGAATCGTGAAAGTGTTTTAATCAGCTAAGCATTTTTAGACAAAAAGCACGATAAGATTTTTCCGAGCAATCGTGAAGTTTTTTAATCACTTTTCTTTCTAAAAAGTAGGAAACTATATTATAATGCTATATTTAGTGCTGGAAGTGATAAAAAAATGAATTTCAACTAAGGACATTAAAAATAACATTAAGAATACTGGTAAAATATTAAGTAATTCTTAGTTAAATCTATCACAACTATGAATTATGTATTGAGCTTTAAACCTTATGTTCTGTTTATTCTTTAAACATCCCCCTAAAGACTAAATTTCAGTCACGTGATTAAATATATTTATATTTCCAATTCCTTTTTAAAAGTTAATCAATTATTTTTTCTTTCATATTTAATACAGCCTTTTATTAGTATTAAAATTCGTATCTGAATGATTCGTAGTTTGTGATATTAGTTTTCGTTTCTAGTTGAAATAAATTATATAAAAGTTTAAATTATCAAACAATAATAAAATAATATCAAACAATATCAAACAATAAAAACAATATCAAACAATAATAAAAGTAAGAAATGTAAGCTTGCAAAAATCCTTTGCTGTCAAATTTTTTCTATTTGTATAAATTACATATAGATAATATATTATTTTTAATTGGCTTGGAAAAAGGATAAAATGATATTTAAAATCACGAAATTCAATA
>JAPMOR010085849.1:333857-364989 GCA_026543865.1 Argiope aurantia | reverse complement strand
TTGTTTGTAAAAATTAAAAATTTTAATGGATTTTTCACTCATTTCCTGGTTATAAATCTCATGCATTCAAAATTTCTCGATTTCAGTAAACGCTTCTAATATTTTCGAATTTTAATTAGCATTAAATCAGGTCAGTTGATGAAATTTTTATTTCATATAATATGCAGAGAATTTAATAGAAAAATTGATATCAAGATTCCTTAGTAATAATAACAATGAATTACTAATTAAACACTAAGGAATACAAAATAATTAAAATAAAAATGTGATTTTATCATATTAATGAAAGTATGCTTCAAAAGCTGTTTTTATTAAGTTAACTAATCATAGACTCGGATATAAATAGAACAGAGTATCTGACAGAATATACCTCTCCCTAATATTTTATCAAAAATAAGTGAAAATTATGAGGAAAATTATTTTGCTTAAAATAATATATTAAATTTATGAAATGATAAGGTGTAGGTAATTCGTTATCATTATTATTTCTTAATGATCTCTTTGTTTATTTTATTTTTCTTAAATACATAAATATTTGATGTTGAAGAATATATTGTCGTATATAAAACTTTAATAAAAATTTAACAGGCGAGAGGTTGAAAGTATATCGTCTGTTGTAAAAATATAGAATCTCTACTTCAAGAGCATAAAAGCAAATGGAATTTTATAAGAAAAAGCATATAAATATAATTTAACTATTTTATTAGTTTCTAAATATATTTAACTATATACTTGCCATGTAAACATAAATTAAAACAATATAAAGAGCTTCTTTTATAAAGCCGTTGGAGCGTAAAAATACTTATTTAAATTCTAACGCACAAATTTAAAATTTTAAACATTAAAAGAATTGTTGAAAGAAATTATAAAAACTCAAGGTTATGTATATATAGTTTCTAATTAATCTAAAAGTTTCCTAATCACTCGAACTTCGATTTTTTTGTAACTTTCAATTTTGAGTCGTTCGGGCTACTCTTTTCCCACAGAACCAAAGCGCTTGTCGGTCTATTCCTTTGTGAATACATAAGTTCAACCTACTTTCGCAGGACCTTTTTCTCCTGCTTTTTGCCTTTCTAGTCAGTTCACTTCTCGCCATAGCTTTAACAAAGAAATCTTGACAAAACTGGATTTTTTTCTTAAAGTCATAAAGAATAAAAATCGCTTAAGAACTCCATACCTGCTTCTTCAAAAAAATGTTATTATATAAGAATTTTAAAAATTTTAATTTCACCAATTTTAAAGGCACGCAAAAAATAAAAATAAAAATTCGAAATCATTATTAAGTTAATCGAATTTTAAACAAGATTATTGAATCGAATTTTAAACAAGATCACAAAAAAATTTAATTGCGTGTTAAAAATTTTAAGATATCTGTCTCTATCAAATGATAAGATCAAGCAGCACATTTTGAAACTTACAAACTAAGCATGAATCTTTAACAATAATTTAAGCTTCGAAACTAGATAATTATTATACTTTTTATATGTATATTATCTGTCCTCTGCAGTACAAATCAATAGACTCAAAACGACCGAATTACACGAATATTACCACGACAGTGATAATGGGCATCTAAGTGATCTCTAAGAGATTATTTCTGAACTCTAAATAAAAAACGAATTGAAATTTCAATGATTTATCACAATACTGTCCAAAAGTATTATACAAATTTAAATTTTAAAACCATTGAAAAATTTTAAAATTATTTTAATTATATTAATTTAGTTTCCTAGCATATTTTCTTGAATTATATATATATATATATATACTTTGAAATTCAAACTGTTTTCATTGTTCCATCAAATATCTAATAGCTTCCTGAAAACTCCTAAGGAAGAAAGATTTTGGTAATTATCCAAATAATTTATACGAGGAATCATGAAGTGTAACTACATTACTGCAAAAAAACATATGGAATATTAAACAGCTTATTTTTCTTCAGATTCATAAGATTTTAATGGTGCGATGATATCAGCGAAATTTTCCTTCTTTGATAGAATCAAAACTCAAGTTACGCGAAAAAAGAGAGAGAGAGAGAGATTACATTTAAATTAAATATAACTAACATATCTTTTGAATCAGCTGGTCTTCAAAGGCTGCAAGTGTAAAACAAAATATAAGACAAGTTAAAATAGAAACTTAATTGTTAATTTTAAAAATAGGTTTCGAGATAAAATAAAAAAATAAGTTAATGTTATCTGTTAAAAATAAGTTATCTTAAATCAGTTATCTGTTAAAAACAAATAACTAAGTTGTTTTTCATTCACAATTCAAACACCATTATAAATGTTATTGGTCTCTCCAAATGGGGCCCATAGTTATCATATTTCATTTCATCATTTCACTATTTGCATAGGTTTATTTTCTTGGGATAACATTTGCTTAGATTGCATCTAGCCTGTCATATAAGATGAACTCATGATCTGTGTGTATCTTTCGCTTGATTTGTGTGCATCTTTTAATGTGTGCATTTGTATCTTTCACTTAAAGATGTGTTAAAAAAAAACGTGCCTCTTACTGCTAAAATGTAAGCACACTTCATTTTGCTCTCATTTTTTTCCCAATTGAAAATGACATCACTTTTAGGGTTGAAAGGGTTTTAGGGTTTGGAAGAAAGTGATAAAAAAAGGGTTATCTGAACCGAACCCAGGTCAAAGTAATTTCATAAGCTTTCTCTGTCCATCTTCACGTTTATAAAAAATAAATATCAACAAATGATAAATGAGCAACGACCATATGTTGGCATTTGACTTTCGACAGAACAATATTAAGAGGCTTTAACGCCTCTTATACAAATCCGGTCTTTCCCTATAGTGAAAATCCTTTTGGGGCCGAGTTATGATAAGATTAAGTATTGGGCTGAAGTCTTTTCCCTCTTGCCTGGCCAGGTCACATATTTTTTAGATAAAGAGACAGACTTTTAGCCACCTCTAATCTACATTAATATGACTAGAATGTTCGAATTTTATTAGGTGGTCATTAAATCTTTCCTAAGGTTAAAAAAATCCAACTTGTTGATCAACATTTAGGCTCTCACATTAGATACAGTATTTGTGATCTTAGCTTTGAGTGCATCAATACCTTCAACTGGTGTTGTAAACATTGTTCTTTATATAATCCCAAAATCGATATTGAATAGTATTTATTGGCCACATTAAATTCACAGAATCAAAGAGCGTATTTAACGTTTTTCTTCATTGAACTTTATTAACTTTTTCCTTCATTTTAAAAACAATTGAATGCAAAATCTCTATAGTTCGATATTAGTTTCACAGTCTGCTTCACTAAAAAATAATAAAGAGTACAACAATGTGAAAATAAAAATGTTACATTATTATATTCAATAGTTTTTTTTTTTTTTCGTAATAAGGAAAAGACGTTATGACCCTTCTGTGATATTCAAAGGAAATCGATGTAAGAATAGTAAAAATATCATTTTTATTAATACTGTGCCTGATTATTATGAAAGCATTAAAATAATCTGGATACTAATAAAAAAAATTATCATTCTAGTCTGTTGTATGACGCACTTTTGATCGTCCCGTTGTATAATGTAGAAGCTCGGTGTAAATGTGTCGAACAACAACATCAATTGTATTCTCTCTATTTAATAACGATTCAAAGTGTGTTCATCTAAAATATCCTTATGTTTTTCAAACGAAACTGCTTATATAACTTAAAGAAACCTAGACTGGCAGCTCTCCCTGCGTCTAGCTCTGGTGATTTTGTATATGATTATGAGGAATTGTATGATTTAGAGTGGAAACATAGGTATCAGAACTGCAAATTTTTACAGTTAAAATCTAAGAGAGAGAATTCTTTAAAGTTTAAAATATTATTTCTTTTAAAACTGCAATTGATTTAGTTCGCAGAAAGCTTTTTTTGCTTCGACAAGGATTTAGAGAAATGATAAAATTTTCGCCATAAAAAGGAGAATAAATATTATCGTAAATAAAATTTTATTTTAAATGAAAATATTATGAATTATAATAAAATATTATCATACATTTTTTATTATAAATGTTTTTTTATAGTAAAGGAATATCGTGGAGAGAAAAAAAAATGCTTAAATTAAAACGAATTTTATTTTTTACCCATTTTTGCAAAATTGTTTTGCACCGTTTAATGTATTTAATATAAAATATCATTGAATGAAAATGTTTGCATTAAAATATCCAAATCTAAAACATTTGAAGCAGAAATTTTCGTAGGATTTACATATTATGTCTTTCTTTTTTAAACTTTCTTAAAAAAAACACTGAGAACTCTAAACTTTATTTTACATAAACCACATAATTCCACAGATGTCTGTCAATACATTACATTTAAAACATCTGATAGCATTTTCCCATCCTTTTTCTGTCAAATACTTGTTTAAAACTATAAGAAATGCTAAAGCCGTTTTTAAATACTTTTTATAATATCATTATTAATTTTATCTAAAATCCCAAATAGAGATTTCATATCAGTAAAGTTCTATTGCTCTCTCATAAATAATAACGGTAATGTTAATGGAGATATTTTTAGCCAAGCAGTTTATATTTCTTTTAGGAATAATATAATAGTAAGAAAGTTGTAGTGAATGACATGTCAGGTTGAAAGAACGCAGAAAACTGACATTCGTATTTCTATTGAGTTATGACATGGAAAAAAAATTAGAATTAAACAATTTCTATTTTAAATTTCGATTTATCACAAGCATATCAGTTAATTATTTTTATGACCAACTTTTTTCAGTTTCATTTAATTAAATTTTGATTATATTAAGAATCATTTAATGGGGCATATTGATATATTATGTAGATTTCCATATAGAGTCAACTTGTTTGCTGATTTTAATTCATCAGATTATAAACTGTATTAGAAATCCTATTTTAAAATAAAATAAAAGCATGTCATTTATTTTTTTTAAATTCATATATGCATTTTTATAATAAATCAGATAAATTTTTGATAGCACTGAATTATTTTACAATTTGTAAATAAATAGCCGCATATAAAAGCGTTGTTTCTAAAGGTCTATAAAATGACTTGGTTTTTACAGATTACATGAGTAGAATTCTTTAAATTTACCGAACTCTTATGTTTTAAATCAATAAGTAAATCGACGATTAAGGAAATTAAAATTATATGAGCATATCTTTTAAAAGTTAAAATTTTCTGCACTTAAATTTCGCTTAAAGATTGTTATTGAATTTTTTTCTTAATAAAAGGACCAATTACATATTCTCCTTTATGTAACTGTCTTTATTACGAAATAAAAGAAGTGGAATATAAAACAAACTTTATTTACTCTTCAAAGATTTAACTTTACATTTTGAAATATAGTGATACACTTTTTTAACAGAACCAATTCTTTAGAATATCTTTATGAATATAATTAAATGCCGAGAAATAATATTTAAATTCGCTTGAATTATTTAGAATAAATATTAATCCAAGTAAATATTATGATTATTTTTTAATCAAACATGAATTTGAAATCAACTTCTAGTTACGTGATCTACATTTTATTTTTTTCCGATTTCCATCATTAATAATGTTTTCCCATTAAAAATTTTGTCATTAATAACCTCCCATTATTAATATTTCATTAGTGAAATCTTACAAAAACTAGTCAACTTCCTCTGTTGCAACAGGATTTCATTTATTTAATGAATTCTTCAATGAGCTATGAAATCTAATATACCTACGTGATTTTTCTTTCAACATACATTGGCCCCGTTATGTCACTTGTAAGACCTCAGCAAACTATAAAATCCAAAAACTCTATTTTACTCATTTAATTAGTCGAGTGAAATTGTTTATATTAAATCTATGCTCATTTTATGCAGCAGAACTATTGCAATATTTATTCAGAAATATTGAGATGATGCTATACGTCTATATACAAAAAAAAACCGAATGCTTGTTTGTAAGTTTTTAAATATAAATCTATAGTTTTTTTTCTTCCAATCTTTGTAAAATTTGGTATAAGTAATAATCACGACAACAGACATTCTTTGTTAAAGTCCAAAAGTTAATTTAAATGTGCTAATTAAAAACTATGCAAGCTTTTGATGTTTTAAAGTAAGTCTGTTGAAAATATTATCTTATAATAACAATTTTTACAATATCTTAAAATTAAAAAAAAAATAGCATCTTAAAAATGCAAATTTTGTTTCAAACATTTTTTTCTCTTTATTTATTAAATTTTTAAATTTAATTTTAAACACAATATGTAGCAAAGTTTTTATTGTTATAATAAAATTGATTTTGATATTAAAAATGAAAAGTCGCTATGTTTGGACATTAATTTCAAAGCAGGATTTTTACTTTCGCTCTTATTTCAAAACATACCAATGTTAAATTTGAAAGCGCAGTAATTTGTAGCAGACTGAATTCATTAAATTTATAATTCCCAGTTTTTCTCGAATGACAAGGCGATATTTAAAATAAATACATATTAGTAGTTTAAAAGTTCAGGAAGTCAATATGCTAGAAAAACAATGGTAAAAGCACCTAATTTAAGACGTGCATATTTTTTTTCTTGCATCATACTTTAATTCTTTTTGCATCACTTTTGAAGATAATTTTGTGACGTTATCTTCATCATTGCTATTAATTTTTTTTAAAAAATTATTTTTATTATTCAAAGACCTTTTTGTCCATGTCAAACTTTCTAGGTCTTGTCCATAGTTGTCCATAGTCATCTGTCAGCAAAGCTGCTGTCAGATAAATTGACATATAATATAAAATTTCTGCATGCTTTTTCTTGCGCCTGTTTTATAAGTCTCTGCACCATTTTAAATGCATGATGTACGAATCGTTTGATTTTTGCTGGCTATATTAAATAAAAAAGAATGCATTTTTACACTAAATGATCTATTAAACTGTTAAATGTTTCTATATTAAGACTTCTGCCGACATTTCTGTATTAAGGACGTATCTCTTTGCATAGTAGTATCTTTGAGGAGGAAGGGGTTGAAAGATATGCATATCAAGCCAGTAATGCAGCTCAGGAGAATGAAGATTAGCTAAACTCATGCATATCAAACTAGCAGAGTAGTTAAGTTTTGAAAGTGTTTTGAAGCGTCGCTATTTATATCAAATTATGTATGAATTAAGAGAGGAAAATTCTCAGATTAAAAGGGATTACGAAATTGCCTATTGTTTTGTTTCCAACACGTAAAAGAACAGGTGTTTCCATGTCCAATAACATAGGTTATAGTATAAGTCATATCACTGATTCTCCGGCCCTCACGAAGGTACAAGGATAAAGAATACTGGATGACCGGATCGTCGCAACAGCAACATTGGCGGGAACTGTGGTTAAGTCCTAAGGGCCATCGTCAGCCACGGTACAACCCTTCTCGAAGGAAGTATGTCCCGTCATCGATGAGATTAGCCAGATCCCCTACCTATTTATGTACCCACTAGGGTGGCGAGATCCAACCACCATACCGGAAGCATCTGATCCTCATTTCGAGGTGCCCCCCCTCCCCGAGATTTTAGACTATAGTATAAAGCAAATGAACATATTGAATTGGCCAACATCGGGCCTGAAATTTACTCTCTGAAATCTTTGGATAAATAAAACGTTTGGCATTTTTAAACTCATTGAAGCTTTTGCTGCTACCGAATGGAAAGGTCATATTGGAACCATGTATCTTTAATATCTTAATTTTTTTTGACAGTATATAGTTCTTATTTTTTGAGGCATATCTGATTCACAGTAGGATGACTGATGTCATTTACAATAGATTAGAGACAAAATGTTTTAATGTTTAGGGACAAGTCAGCCTCCATCTCAGATAAATTCATCCTAATCCTGGTGAAAAGCATCATTCGTAAGCATCTATTTTTATTTGAAGAGACAGCAAATCAATTGAATCAAAAATTATCGATGATAGCAAATAAAGAATTTCCGAATGACTCTTTAGATAAAAAAAATTTAAAAAAATTAATTTCAGTCTTTATATCGATCTATATTACTCTGAATTTTTGTAATTGGCAAGCTTTTGGAAATCAAAATGAAATTAGTCTGAGATTAATTGATGTAATCAGGTGATAAATAATAACTAATAGACGAAAAATTTCTGAATAATTACAGAATCAACAGGAAACGAAAATGTGGAACAATCGACTATTTGATGGCCTGTTTGAATCAATTAATAGATGTATGATTTCAGAATAATGCATTGTTTTAAGCAGAGTAATTGGTAAGATGTAGATATTTTGTAATTTCATAGTTTATCTATTTTTATTTTCTTATGGTTAGGAAATTCGAATGATATAATCTTCAGGTTAATGCAAATTCAATATAATTGTACATTATTACAGAATTTCAGTTCAAATGAATACCAAAAGACGGTTTATGAAGACTTGAACATTCTTCATGCAAGTGGTAAACTCTTCAAATAATAAAATGTTAACTTCAAAATTGTATATTGTATTAAGAATGGTAATTGGTGAAATACCAACTTTACTTTTTACTTTCTCGTATACGTATTACAGAGAAAGTATATTAATCGTCATAAAATTCGAACCTCTCGATTTTGATAACTCTCCGCATTTTAGACCTCCCTGAGTTCGAAAAACACAATTTTGGAAAATGTTGTTTTGTTTCTCACAAAGATAAGTCAAAAATGCAAAAAGGAAGTCAGTCCGTCCGATTGTTCTAATATAAGTTGAAGCGATAACTACAAAACGAAGATCGCTAGAGAAATAAAATTGGATACATAGATTAAACATCTACAGACTAATCGCCCATCAAATTTTGAGCTAAATCGAACAACGTGTTTTCAGAAGCTTGTAAACGCGGTAACTCAAAAATTCACTTGAAATATATCAAATACGGTATGGAATTTTGTGACTACAATATTGTATTGTGTCATTTCTTTTTTGTTTCAAATAGTTGGGAAGAAAAGGAAAGAATTCGATTTTCGGTTACTTTTAACCGTATGTCGGGAATTAATAGCCAAAAAAATCGCCAAGGATCACACGATATATTCATAAAAATGCTAATTTTGAGCCAAAGGTTAAAATTTCCTAACTATTGGGCGCCAGTGCCATTAAAGGGCTTCTCTGGCATGATAAATGCATTAGAGAGTATGTGAGAAAGTTTTGGAAAGATCACTCCTGCTAGTTCATTTTGTGATTTTTTTTTGGTTTACCCATTTTTATTTCCTTATGGGTTGAAAAGTGTAATGGCATATTATTTAAGTTAATGTAAATTCAACAGAATGTGGCAAGCAGCAATATACAACTTCATCGCACCAATATAAATTGGCTATCCATGAAAACTTTAGATTTTTTTTTCATACAAATGGTACGCTTTTTAAATAGTACATGTATTATTGAGTTTTCTTTAATACTCTTTGTAAAAAAAAGACGTTTATATTTTAAAAATTGCTAAAGGTCTCCAAACGATTTGAGATAGCATAGCAATCAGAGAGGCAATCAAATATTTTCAAATTCTCTGGCAATATATATGATAAAATTTATCCAGTATTCATCACGAATTTCTACAAAAGATAATAATCTTTTCAGACGACTTCTAAGAGAAAAAACAACATTCGGTCTCGTGAACCAAATTCAGGTGTTTATTTATCCTTCTAATTCGTAAACAAAATCTTATCAAAACAAATTAACTTCCTGTGGTAGCGCTTGGGTTTCAAAAATATCGATATATATGCTAACGATTAAAAACCAAATGCTCTTCTAATATCGATTTCTTTGATCTGCTTGTTGAATACAACCTTCCTGATTGGCAAGAAACGTACTTTTTCCTTCATCTTTAGAGTCAAAAAATGGTAATATTTGGCAAAGTTATTTTGACGGAAATATTTGTCACACTTTTTCTGCCGTAGTAAATGAAAAACGTCACGCACTTCCTATTAATTTGTTGCTGTACAGCCATCTTGTTGGATTATGCTTGTTCATGTTGGTGATAAACTTTCGGGTGTTTGTAGAATGTGATTTAAATCTTCTTATAATTTTGTTTGGTGGAAGATGTTTTGTTTGTTCTATTAGAGTAATTGTTTGAAAGGAGATTTTCCTTTTAGAATACAAATTTTGCTAATAACGATGTAAGTGCACAATTCCCTTAAATTAAATTTGATTTCCGAAACCTTCACAGCATTTACTTACTTAACCTATAATTCTTCAGGAAAAATGGGAATAATTGCAACTGTTAATAATATTTAAGCGGTTAATAAATATTGATAATAAAATAAATAAACCTTCCATACCTTAGAAAAAGAACATTCGTCTCAATTTTCTGTCACATAACTTCTTAATAATTATGTATTCATTTAATTTGTCCTTTTTTAAAAAAAAGAATGTTTTTTTTTCTTTCTTTTATATAAAGTAGAAGGGAGGTATTAAGCAGAAAGTATTGTAATTGTTAAATAGTTTTACCTCGAGGATTTGACGAATACCCACAACACATCCCTGTATGGGATGGAAAATCTCATTTTTGGAATTATGTATGTTTATCCGTGAACACGATAACTCAAAGATACTTTGAGCTAGATGGTTAGAATTGATAGAATTGAACACCGAATTTGTAAATTTCAACCAAATTTTCGATGAAACCCATTCAAAAGATGTCTGTTTGTATGGCTATCCTTTCAAAAGTGCGCGCGTTAACTACAAAACGTTAACAGCCAGATAAAGTAAAATTTAACTCACGTACCCAGTGTGAAAAATGTATATCTGTACAAATTTGGAACCAAATCCCTCAAAGAATTTGAATGTTTATCTATTTTTACTTTAGCACGCATGTAAACGGGATAATGCAAAAACGAAATAACCTAAATAAATAAAATTTGTTAAATGATCATATGAATACGTAGTTTTGTCTCAGTAATATTTATCAATTCTTCTTTATTATTATTCTAGGAGGCATACAAATCTGTGAGGGACTCTGAAAATAAAAGTCTGAGCTTTCGAAGTATTAATTGCCTTATTTAAGGTCCACAATTTCAAGTGGTGAGGCAGGGGGAAGGGGTTGTAACATTTTTATCAGAGAATATGTTAGAAAGATTTGAGAAGACGACTCATGCTGGTACTTATACGAATAATAATTCGCGTTATTATAATAACAGAATAATACTAAGTCCATCCGTTTCATGAGAACTCTAACACTAAAGTGTGAGTCTTTTTATATGTTTTCATCCCCTTCGAATAGAAATTTTAGTAAAATACTATTGCACAATCCAGAAATAAAAATAAGTAACAGAAACAAAAATGGAATGTGCTCGTTCTTTTTCACAAAAAAGTATGAAGCAGCGAAAAAATCGAATCAAGTGACTCATGTATTAGAAAATATTCGACACAGGCAAGCGGCCCATGCCAAGATTATGTGTAACTGCTTCATACCAACATGTTTGGGTTCAAATTTAATCACAAGTTAAATTTTTTAAAGTGATATTTAAATTCTTCAACAATTTGACTCAATTCCTCTTCTCAATCTAATTCAATTTAGAACTTTAATTCTTCAGAAGAAACTCAGAGAAATTATTTGCTTGCTTTATCAGAGAGAGGCATGAACTACAACAAACATTCTCTCCTCTGCATGATTTCTAATGAGAGAAACATTTCCCAAAAAACGGTACTAGCAATATCAGAAGCAGTATGTGGAGCTTTTAAATATTTTGCTTTTTTTAAATCGTATTGGATGATATCTCTCTTCCTATAAATGTGTTGTCTTATTAGATTAGACATTCCCTAGGAAGGATTTCAAATATGGGCAGGAGAGCTTCAGGTATGGTGGTTGGTTCTCTGAGTTGGTGGTTCTAAATACAGATATGGAATGGGATTTGCTACTCCCTACCTATGTCAGGACGTATCTTCTAGGGAAGGATTGTATCGCGGCCGGTGATGGACCTTAGGACTCAAACATAGTTGCTGCCAATGTTGCCGTGACATTCTGTGTCATTTAGATATTTCTGCATACCAGAGTATGAGTCGGAGAAGGTGATTGTAATTTCTAGTTTAGACTACATGAAAAAGCGACAACTTGAATCTATAGAATATTTGAGTTATTTGATGATTATATGCCATTTTTGCATCCATTGATATGGACTTTGAATCATGAAATTTCAGTTTATGAGTTAGCAACAATTAAATGAAAGCTGATATGACACACAGGCCCGACTATTAAAGGATAACAGTATTTTCGGCCGCAGAAAAGTTCATCACGTGCCTACATTTTGAGTATAATGTAGGATTAATTAATTATAAATAAAATATTCAATTAAAATATATTATTATTTTAATTTTTCTTTTCATAAATAAATGCGAAATTATAAAAATGCATTTATATGTACATTTTCATAATTTTTTACTGTTTATCATTGGTATAAAAGAACGTAAGAATTGCTGGCAATATAAGTTATTTTAAATTTCGACTTTTAATTAATATTTATGGAAAATGTGTAAATTATTAATTACAGTTTGGTGTTGAAATTTATCCATATCATATTAAAAATTTTATTATTTTTTATCTGCTGTGGTGGTATGTGGATTATTATGATCTGTGCAGGAAGCAACAGGACGAATGTTGTAGGAAACATTTCTTTAATAATCACATTCACACACTAAACAATTACAAACACAAAGACAAGACATTTACGCGCGCGCTTCGCAGTTCAGCGTCACATCTCCTTCTCATTACAATCGCAATGCATTATGAGATGACATATGGGATGGCCTAAACAGGCATCGCCATCTAGTATCCAAAAAAGAAGATAAGTGTAATGCAACTGCTACACTGCTAATTATTAGATTATTCAAAGTAAGCAAAAAAGATGAAATGTAAGCTGTTATTAAAGCTGTTCTTACGAAACATATGGTAGATCAGCAGCCATTTACAGCTATAGTATAAAATTCGCCAATACCGGGCAATTAAGTTTAGAAGTTGAAAATAATGATATGAATGATCCCAAAATAAAACAAAACAGCTGACTATTTTTTAACTACTTCCACTGTAAATTGACACACAGACGATATGTGAGCAAATCGAATCAATAGAAATCGACTTACGGAGCCTCCAGAAAATCAAAATACCAGCTTTATACAAGATCCCAATGCATTTGAAAAAAAAAAAAAAACAATTGAGACAATAGATTTTTATGAGAAATGTATTCCTGATATAAGACAAAGAATAAAAAAAACTTTCAAGGAAATATGAGCTTCTAATCCAAACTACGTGATCTGATTTTTATTTTTTATTTTTTTTAGATTTGTTTCGTTTATCTTAATCGTGTTTTCAAAATGTCCTCTCAATTTTATAGAAGCAGTAACATGCCTGCAAAATAATGTATAATATCGGAGCAGTTATGAAGAAGTAAAAATTCAGTATTTAAAACAATGAAACGTATTGCTACAATATATTTTTAAAAATTATAAATTTACGAAAATTAATTAAAAGAAACTGTTTGGAAATAAAATTAATATTACTGTAAACATTTTTTTTTTTTAATTGGCCAAAACTTTATAGGCTCCGAAGTTGTCAAATTATTAAGCTAAAAATAGTTTTTAATTTAAAATTTGATTAAAATTTATACGAAACCCTGTCTTATTTAGTTCGTACTCATAATTCAAGCGTAATTATATGCTCAATGTGGAACCTCTATGAGCCTGAAGAGCATTTTGAACGATGCTTTTATCATGTGAGATTCATCACAACTGTCATAATTTACAAATAGTATGATGCCATCTTATTAATATTATTATGATGAAAATAAATTAATTTATTATTAAAAAAATTAAGCATCGTCGAATCATCTGACAGATTTTATAAATCCTCGAATCGTCTGTCAAGTTCGTCAGATTTTATGAATCTTTCAGTATAAAAATGATTCTGTTTTGTGTAATGCCTTCATAATTTTTTGTAATATTTTAATAACAATAATTTCAGTTTTAATTATTTCTACCGATAGCCCAAGAATCTGTATTCATTGTTAAATACTTTTCTGCCAAATATATAATTTCTAATCCTTTATCTTTAATTACTTAAAATTGTCTGTATTTTTAAGTTAATGCAGATCCCAGCTTTTGTGAATCTGTTTTACTCGTTTCTAGTCACCCAACTTACCCTATATATATATATATATAGATTGATAGATAGATAGATAGATAGATAGATAGATAGATAGATAGATAGATTTAAGAAAAATTTTATAACAGTTTAAATAATTCTTGGAGTTGTTACAGACAAAATATCAGTGAGAAATTCTTTTTAGATATTTCTCGAAAATTATCAATCAGTAGCACTTTCATTATACAGCAAAAATATATACGTTCTTGTTTTTCAAAAGTAAGAGCATAAATGTTAATGAAGTACCCTTAATGGCTTGACGTAAAAATATCATGTTCTTGCAAAAATATTGAATTTTTTGGGGTAATTTTTACCAAATGTAAAATTCCTGTATTTTTAAAAACAACTTTAAAATACGTTTTTTTTACCACTATTCGTGGCATTAGAAGAGACGGAGGAAATCCCGCCACTTTAAAGAAAAAAAAACTTTTTTTGGGATATTTAATAACATAAACAAAATAGTTTAAATAAGGGAATATTTAGTTTTACATTTTCTTATAAATCGTATAAATGCGTTAACAAGGATTAAAAACTTTAAATATTATTTGAAAAGAAATTTTCGGAAACTTGATGATGATTCCGGTACCGGATAATTGCGTTACAGTCGTGATGCCATCTCATTGCAAACAATGAGATGGCATCATATTTTCAATGAGATTGCATCAAACTATAAACAATGAACTTCAAATAAAATTGAGCGTAATAGTTATCATTTTATGTTTTAAACGCAATTATGGAAGAAATAATGTATTTATTGCATAATTGTATTTATGAATAAAACAAGAAACTAAATGTTTTCTAGATTCCTTATGACAGGACAAATTTATGGCAGAGATTAAAACTGTTTCGGCTGATAAAAGTCGCATTCATAATTCTCTACAGAATCAAATACACGGCAGTCTAAATGATCCTATTTGCAACTAAAAGCACATGGGTGCAGCATTTCATTCTTGTCTCTCTTCCGTAATTCTTCAAATCTCAAAGAATAAAATTCTTTTTCAACTAAATCGCTCTCATTAATAGACGATATATCACCGTTAAACGAGTGCAATAAATATCTATTCTTAAATCGTCTCTCAGAGCTATTCTTAGAAAATTAAATCGCAAGACCATGCTTCTTATTGATCTCCAGTCCAACATTTGAATTACAGCTGCTTGAAGTTTGTCATTTTTTTCTTTTTGATTTTTAGATAGTTCTTTTTTATGCGGAATATCTAAAAAGTAATTAAAAATATTCGAAACAAATACATTTTTTGGATTTTGCTTCTACTATGGTAGTATAGCCCAAATTTTGATAACGCTACCACCTCGGTAAAATAATATGGTGGACGATCCAAATCCACAGCATATAAAGAGCCCTATTCATAAAAAATGATATGGAAATATAAATAAATAAAAAGCATATATGTACAAATCACTGCTATAAATTAACATATAAAGATACTTATCTTTATATATGCATAAACCAGAAAAGGAAGAAAGAAAAGTGACAGAAAAATATTTTTCGCAATAATACTTTTCTACAGGCAGGGCTTGGGGGTGCAATGGCTTGCTAGTAAGGTCTCGTCTTTGAAACCTGACCGTTGAGACAAAAAACCGTCATGCAAGCGGATCTGGTACCCGTTAATTCCGTCGAGGTTAAGTGTCCTTCCGCTGGTGCGGGGCGGTGCTGAAGTTTGGAGAGGGAAGTTTGAAGTTTGGAGATAGCTCAGGTGTCGTCCTCGTCATCTGACTGGGGTTCAAAATTATGAGTAGCGTCGTTTTAAAAATGGAACGTTAGTATAACTAAACTAAACTAGCCAAGGCTTTGATGATGCTGAGACAGTTCTTCCAGTTACTTGCCCACGTATTGGAACCTCTCTACCGGTTATATTTTTCTATGCATATGACATGGGGGTATTAACCTGTACGGAGCCACTCCCTCGATCTGCCCTGCATTTTTTTCAATTATTTATAAAAAAAGATCTTTATCAGAATTTCTATGTGGTCGTAGAGAAATACTGTAGTTCCTATACATATAAAAATAAAATTATTTTATTTTTATCACCATTTACTCACACATTATGTTATTTTGTCATGATATTCCCAAACGTATGATTACATAATATTAATTCAAATTTCAAAAAGAAATTTTTTTCTTAAAAATATAAAAAATTATATTCCTTTAAGTTTTATCATCTCGTATATTCGAGTGTGTACAATAGACTTCAACTCAAAGCTTGTTGTTCGCATATCTAGATGGAAATTGCGAACGAAAAATAGATTCCAATTCCGATTGTTATTCCAGAACTGTCCTTTCTCCCTACGGGGTTATGTGGATATCTAAGAAAAACTCTGATTCCTGGGTCCAGGAGACGACAATCATTTCGCAGAGCAATTTGTTCTTTGCAAATGCCTTTCAGCAGAAAAATATCTCGCTGGCTTTTTTTATGACTCGAAGAGATATCATGGTGAATTAAGTATAATATATCAGAATTTTGCTAAAGTACTTACAAAGGTAAGAGTAATATTAACTAAACGACTCCTATTTTCTAAGAAATAAGTGGTACACAATATATACCATTCATGGTTCAAGCCCTACACCTTTTGTGAAAGATCACAAGAAGAAATCTATACAAGAATAGAAAAACAAGAATAACAAAACATTTTCTGCACCTTGATGTTCTTTCTGCATCTCTTCATACCGATATGTCTCCAAAATATTTTTCAGATTGCAATTAGGCATTTTATATTCCAAATATTTTCTGTATTACTTAAATTTTATATGTTCAAAACATGCAGTTTCAAAAATCCTAATCATAATATTGAGAACAAAAATGGCATATTGTTACTTTACATTATGTCCTGTTATGTTACATATTGTTATATTGCATTACTGTTAATTACTTTTATCTGAATATCAGTTGATTAATTAATACTGATCTAATTTAAGAGATAATTGAACTTCAGTTCACGGATTTATTTTGTAAAAATTACAGGAAATAATTTGATGGAGTTGTACTATCAAATTTTCATCGAGAAAATTTTCTTTAAAAATATATAGAATAGAAAAATAGATTAAAGAAAATTCATTCTGCACCAATTCAATTGTTGCATTCAATAAAGTAATAAGCAGGGAAAAAATAATGAATTTTTCTAACTTTCTGTCTAACAAATTCTTTATTCTCCCAACCAAAACAAAGTATAAGTTTTAATCATAGGTATTGTTTTAATATTTGATCATTTACATTTCTTATATGTCCAATTTAGAGCGTTTGCTACATCCAAACAATAATCAAAAGTGAATGCATTATATTTTCATGAGGGATTTTCTCATTGAAAAGCTATAGTTTCGGCTTAAAATCAACGAACCAAACGTGATTGGATTGGAAATTTATTCTGGTGGTGATCGTTGGGTTCCTACAATTGCTCTAATTCCGGTAAGTGGACAATCAAACGGGTTCTCCCCATAGCTGGACGAGGAAGTTATGAATTATCTCACCGGAAATGGTTTAAAAGTCGACACAATATGACCGGAAAGAAGGTAAAAATCGTCAAACGGAATTCAACCAGAAATATGAAAGAAAGAAAGATTCTCATTTAAAAGGTTTGAGTTGCGTTCACAATAATTAAATAATTATAATTCAATAATTTTAACTGGTGGGTAAAATAATTTTATATAATAAATTATATTCTATCCTGGTTTCTTAATAAATAATAAATAGCGTTGATCAGCATAAAATTTTTTTGGTAAATTGTGAGTCGTTTACAGGAAGTTTAAAAGAAATATTGGACGTTAATTAAAAACTTACTTATCAACAGAATTAATCAATTTCTTGGAAAAGGAAATGGAAATTTGAATTCTTTGGAAAATACAATAAAATGGAGGAATAAAAACGGTTGAATTTCTGTTATTAGAAATTACACAAAAATATCAAAAACGTTGAAACACAGAAAAAATTTATATAGGCCAATTAAATTACTGTCATTGAAAAGTTTAGATTTAAAAATGGTATAAAAATCAGTCTTATGCAAGTGGAATATATCAGTATTTTCAAACGTCATGAAAAATGCAAATTCTAAATTTAATTTATAATTAATTTAAATTTTATTGAACTCTTTTTTTACAAAAAAAATCGATCCCAGATATGCATTTGCCCCCTTCAGAGTTAAAAGCTTCATGCCAAATAGTCTGTCCTGTAGAACAACAACACATACTTCCTCCTTTATCTATACTTATAATAAAGCTCAATGTGTGTGTGTGTGTGTGTATGTATGTCGGTATGTATGTCTACAGGCCAGACCATTCAATCTACAGCTACCAAATTTGGCACGTGTATACCTTGGAGGCCGGGAATGCGCACCTGGGGGTTATTTTTTCGAATTTTTAATTAGAATTTTATTTATTTAAAAATTAAACGAAATTTTGGCGTGCTTCTGCTATAACTTCCGAAAATATTACCGCACAAAAAAGATTTTTACATGAAGTTAAAGATCAAAAATTTATCTTTTAAATGATACCAATGTTTTAACCTTAAAATTAAATTTCTATTTTTAATGAATTTCTAAATAAATATTTTAACTATATTTTTCAACAATTTTTTTCGTACAAAATAAAAATAAAATTTAAGCTACACGAGCACGTTTCGCATTCATGGGAAAAAATTATCTTTTTTCAAAGTGTTGCCATCACATTGATTAAAGCTCCAACTAAAAATAAATTAAATCTTTTTGGAAATGAAATCTGCAAAAATATAATTTTCGGCACGTGTCTGTAGGAAAGGAAACAAATATAAAATATTATTTTTTCTAAAAAATAAATTCAAGAAAAATTATTTTATGATCTTTTACACTCTCTATATTATTAATCCAATAAATCAGTTTTATTTTAAGGCAAGATTTGTTTAATATGAACAGGATATCCATTCAAATCAGGGCCACACAGCTAATTTGTAAACCTTTAGTAAGACACAGATCTGCTAAAATGGTCTAAATGGAAAATGATTATATTTTATGTAACTTGATTCAATAAATGCTCTAATAAATAACGAATTTTTGATTTTACATAAAACTTCTGCTGTGGAAATCACGATTAACAAAATATTCTTGAAACACTAATATTTTCAATAAAAAGAATTAATTTCCAATCAACTATATCAATCACTTAAACTGACTGATTTATGAAAATTTCAATATCACTATTCAATAAAAAAAGGATAATTTTAGATTTTCCATCGATCGTTTCAAAGAAAATACGCCAATCAGCGCGCAGGTTTCTCAAGATCAATTGGCCTAAGATCATGAAAATGTTGAGTTTTTCTAAATTTTTAACATTCAAAACTTCATAAATAAGTCTTAGTTGATTGTGGAAAATAGAAACATTCATTCATTTATTTAAAATTTGGTGTGTCCAGAATATTTCTCAGAATATGATATTTTACTGCATTAAATTTAGACTTCATAATTTTTGAAATATATTTATAGGTCGGAACAAAATATTATTATTGATTTCATTTCAGTCCTTTTGAAAGCAAAACTAAAAACTGAATTTTATGCTG
Organism: Argiope aurantia; assembly: GCA_026543865.1. Lineage (NCBI taxonomy): Eukaryota > Metazoa > Arthropoda > Arachnida > Araneae > Araneidae > Argiope > Argiope aurantia. The sequence continues at coordinate 345,366 of JAPMOR010085849.1, read as the reverse complement.
AATCTGAGAAATTTTTGTTGAATTATTGTTTGAGATATTACATAAATTACGAAAAATATTTTGTAGTTCACATAAGACTTAAATACCGAGCGATTCTGTTTGCAATACTCATATTCAATAATAATAATAATAAATAAATAACAATAAAGATGATAAATAAAATAAAACGATTGGTTTTATTAAAAAATATCTTTATATTAATTGCAATTTCATCATTTCCACTTTAAATTAAAGTATAGGTTTTACCGGAAATGACAATAAATTAGCAAAATGTATATATAGTAAATTGAACGAAACGATCTAAACAACAGTATAAGCTTGGTATGACTATCAAAATTTGAAGATTAAAAATGTTTTGTTTGAGAATCTATTAAGACACCAGTTACTTTAAATATTTAATTGAAAATTGTAGCGAGCGATAATACTGGCGAACCGGCTGGTCGCCAAAGGCGGCTAGCAATAAATACAGATGGAGATTTATTCATAATTTAAATCTCGTTTTTCATCCAAAATTGAAATAAATTTTTTTAATCTTTACAGAATTTTGAAAAATGATAAATAATTACAGGCTTAAAATTTTCAATTTTAGCAAATTTAAAAACATTTTTTTTAAAATAATGTCTGTACTGTTGCCTCCAAGTCATTAAATTTATGACATTAACGTTTCTGTTGATTTAACAGCAGTAGAATATTTCTGACCTACAAAATGTCTAAAACTGCGAAATTGAAAGAGGACCGAAGACATATAATCAGATGAAAACTAATCAGAAATAGGGTCCGTCTGATAGTTAGAACTAAATCATTCATGTAATTGCATTCATATATGTTTATTTTTTTTTTATCTTCTTTCATATATAATTTATCTGAACCAGTTGAGTATGCCACTATAATTATATGTAAGCGAGTTTTGCGACCTAAACACGAGATGATAGCAAAATAGCAAATAAAAATAGTCTGATAGCAAAAATATTACAAACGTCTCTCTCTCTTAGCCTTTGCTAGACAAAATAACATTTCCCCGAATGAAATATATATTCATAGTATGAAAAAGAATAAAAAATATATATGTATATAAATTGTGATGCCATTAAGATACATACAAATCATAAAGTACACTTTTTAATCTCGCTTTTTAAAAATCGTTTACTGAAACATAGAAATTGTTAAATAAAAACCTATTAATAAATAATTTGCTTGGTTAAGTTAAGGAGTGGCTATGTATCCACTGAATGATACATGTGTCCAATGATCTCTTTTGTTTATTTATTCTATATTTTGCTTTGAAATGCTGATATAAAAAAATAATTGGCCTTGAAGACTTCAGACGATTTGAGCTACTTTTCGAAAAAAAATCCTCTGCCAGAGAACATGATTGCGTAGACAGATCATTAAACAATGCGCATAAGTGTTGTAGTGAAAATTACTGTTTTGCCTAATCTTTATGACTATTCGAAAAATTGCGGTTTTATACTTGTTGAGAACATTTATTTGTAAGCTTTATAATAGGATTATAATGTGATGGATTTAATTATCTTCGATGAAAATTAATCCATTTACTGGTATATCTATGAAAGCAATTTGGAAGAGGTAAGATTATTTATTAATTAATTTTAAATTGTTGTTTTTAATAGCATCGTATGAATTATGGAAAGCGAATTTTACAGTATAAATCGATAATCCAAATATGAGATTGTCCCTTTATTATTTCATTCGGACGTTCGAATTCAGAATAAGCATCGATCTAATATCTCATCATTTCAATAACGTTTGTAGATTAGAAACGCTCATTGTTTTGCTGTAAGCTGACAAATAATTTTAGGATCGAACGTCTAGTTAACAAAATCAAAAGAAAACTGTAACTTAAATTTGTGATAATTCTTTTGCAGAAAAATCGAAAATAAAGATAAACCATGTATATTTTGCCTATAATTTCCTACTAGGAAAACTAAATAGCTGTCTAAGATCCATGGACTGAGAAAGTACGTATAGATAGGTTCATTAAAAATATTTTTAGCATTGATGTCAAATAAATAATTTTTTTAAAAAAATATGCAAATTCTTTGAATTATAAAATTTTAGAAATATAGCATTGTTTAGATAAAATTATTAAATTCATTATTAACCGTTCAACCGGCTGGAACGTAGAAAGTCGCTCCAACGTGTCTCTTGAAAACCGACTGGAACGTAGGAAGTTGCTTTTCGAAAACTGCTTTAAACCCGGCTGGAACGTAGGAAGTTGCTTTCCACAAACTGCTTTAAACCCGGCTCCGACTTAGAAAGTCGTCAATGCTTTCCCCCTTAAACGCAATAAACGAGGTGGGTCATCTGCTTGTTAAGATCATTTTGTGGTTTTCGCTGACATTTAGAATCTGGGTGGTCCCTCCAATTAGGGGAATGAACTGCTGAGAAGGGGAAATAACGTTTTTCGTAAGAATTCGTGATTGCAGGATCGATTGGTGATATGAGCTGTATACTTTGATTGTTTCTGATTTGAATATTTCATTATTTCATCACAAATTTAATATCCAAATGAAAATTATTATACTTATTAAAGGCAGGGAATCCCTCATATTTACATGTCATAATCAGTTAATTATTGTGATTAGTACGCAAAAAATAAGTTTTTTTTTTACTTGGTTGATGAAATATTAAAAAAGTACTTTTGGACTTTTAATAATACTTTTATTAAAATGCAGTAAAATATATATAAAAAAATCCCTATATCAAATTTTTAAATTTATTTTCATCCCGATTATTAAGCGAGACAAATATTTATTTATAAATGTAATTTTAACTATTGCTTAAACTTTGTATATAGATTTTGGCCAAGCATTTAATACGCAATAAAAGGCAAATTTGAAAATGTTTGGATTCTAATTATTTATTTTTTACTGTTTAGAGTGAACTTCAGTAAAAGCGTTTTTAATTATTTTTATAGACGTTTTTATTTAAAGTATCTTGATAAATGTAGTTATTATTATTCTTTTTTACTGCTTAATACTACTTTTTTTATTTCACTATTTAAATACAAGCGTTGTTTATTGCTTTTTGCAAACCATATTTATCTTTCTTTTTTTTAGGAGGGGGGCTCAGGTGGAAAAAAATCCGCTTATTTTATAAATATAAAAAATATTTTTTAGAAATTATATTTTTAAAATATAAAATTCTATTATAAATATATATTTAATATCTCTATAAAAAATCAAAGCACATTCAAAGGGGAAGAAGTTTTGTGTCTTGTGACGGGCTGCGAAAAGCGTAAACGAAAAAAAATTACTTAGTAATAATAAGGACTATTAAAAAAAAGTTTAACATATGAAAGAAAGAAAATATATTTAATAAATGGAAAGCATTTATTTATATTCAACAAAATTCGATGATTATGATAATGCTTTGAAGAATAGAATTAATAAATGTATCTGTGCAATTACAATTATTGCTTTGAATTAAAACAGTATTAGCTATTTATTGAAATTTAATAAATGCATTAAAGGCTGATATGATTTTTAACTGTTTGAAAGTATAATTCAGAACTTTTTTCATCTATGGATCTCGGTTCCTTTCAATTGTTAGTATTCGGTAAGAAAGTAAATGTGTTTCTCTATGTGAAAGTAGTTTTTCGGCTTGTCCGCATTGTTAATAGCAGTTTTACGATCAAATCAAGCAGTAAAATGTCGGTAGGTTTAGTGCTTAAAGTTACGTTACAAAGAGAAGCGTTACATCTGGTGACAACAGCCTATTCAAGGAAAATTAGTGTCTCAAAATGGGTTATATAGAACATCCGCCAGGCAGATTGTGCAATAGTACTTTTAATACGAATCTTGCATTGAAAGGGAGGGTATTTTCTCTTGCTAGGCATTCAGCAAGACACAAAAGAATTATCGAAAGAGGTTCTGAGTAGTTCCTTTAATCATTACCATTCTTCAAATTTATGAGTCTTGGATTTAAAAGATTAATTCATCACTCCTGAACGCGCTGTTCTTTTTATAAAATTAAAGTGGGTATTATGGCAATAATCTATGAAAAAAGTTTTTAAGCTTTGCTCTTTAATCAGTTTTAGATTTTATGTCAAACAAAATGTGTGCTCTACTGTTTTTGATTTTCATATCTATTAAATTAAAGTTTTGTTTTTCATAGAGCATTTGAAGACGTACTTCTTAATATATTTAATAATAATTAATGACTAAAAAGTAAAATAAAAAATTCGATTTCTCTGTTCACTAATGCAATGCAAGTGGGTTGTCTTACTAAATTTGTTTATATTCTGGTTGAAATTCGGCTATTGATCAGATACCACTGAAGAATGTTTCCAATAGAAAAATTGCTTCCTTTAGGAAATGTATTTCCAATGCACCTCCTAAGGCCAATCCTAATAGCAATTTTCAAAAATGAACCAAAATTTTTTCATTAATGCTTGATTCTGGACTTGAATTTTATCTAAAGTATAACAAAAGCATACCACTGAAACATACTCAACAATAAATAATAAGTTGGATCATATCTTGATATCAACAATGGAAAAAAATGAGGTTGAAATGATAAGACAATTTAATTTCACTTCCATAATGAAATATATTGATGTAAAATATACTTAAATTCTATAAATCAATATACAAATGTCAAATTAATTAATTTACTTTCCTTCGAATTACCACGGGAAAATTTTAATTAAAATTTTTATTATGCTTTAAAAATTAATAATTTACGAAAATATTAGCTTTTGGATTTTTTAAAAGCTATTTGTGAATATTATTTTTGCTTTGATAAAAAAATAGTTACAAATGATAAGAAGATTTTAACATCATGAGACCCCGATGAGTCATCTGTGACTAGACCACCACTAACTTACTGCTTTACACATCAACATGATTCTCCGACCCAGTCTTTGCCAATTAATTTTATGACGTAAAAATTCACGCTTCTCTCTATTTTTCTTATATATATAAAATAACTTATATATATATTACTTCTGATTTAGCACAACCTTCTTAATATGTAATGTCATTGCTAAGTCACTTTTCTTCCATCCAATTTTTGTGACCGGGGAATAAGATCCTTTAAATGAAGAACTCTGCCCTTCCTCCACAAACTGGCAAAACTATTACATATTCATTAATATCTATAATTTTTTTTATTTTAATTAATGTGCCAAAATTTGTAGCAAGTATTTTTATAGTTGCAATGAAATAAAAACCTTATTTTTCACTCACGGATTTTAAATGTTGCTGAAGAAATGATTACTTACTCTAGATTGTTTGTCTTTTATTTTATTGTGCATCTGTCTTTTGAAATTCACATGCAGTGGAATGCCTTATAAATATTGCCAATGAAATTCGTTTGAATTGTTCAGACATAAAGAGCATGGGAGAAAAAGGCTGAAAGGGGTAATTCTTAATTGTTGGATACATGCTGCTAAGTCTCATTTTTATCTACGAGATAATTTACGAATTTTCTTTTTTGCAATATTTGTCGACAGAGAAATGCATGGATTTATGAAAATATTTCTGCACTAACTATGAGTCATTTTTACCAAGATTTGTGACAAGATTAGGAATGATATAAGAAATTAACATTCAAAATATTCACTTATTAAAAATATGAATGAAATGATGATTTTTATCAGATATAAGCCTCGTGAGTAAATGGATACATTAATATGTTTTCTTATTTTAGTATTAAAATTAACTTTAAAAATTTATTATTTCAATTCAATTTAATTATTTCAAAATAAGATAATAAGTCAAAAATATTCAAATTAATAATATTTTCATCATCAAGTCTTCAATAAAATATTCACCTACTATATATTGATAAAAGATTGTTTTATTATTTTCAGAACTTAAAAATGAACTTAATAAAAAACAAAAATCTTAAAAAAAAATTTTTTTTTTAATCGTACAAATTTTTAATTAAAAATTTTCAATAACAGATTATATTTTCCGAAATGAATTTAGTATTTTTAAATTATTAATGATAAATTTTTATAATTTATTTTGATCAGAGAACTATATATTCATCCATTATATATATAATATGCGAGTAAAATGCTTACAACTAAAAATTAGAAAAAATTGAAGTAAAATTCACTGAATGTCAGTAAAAAGAATGTATTACATTCGTAATGCAATTTGATGAATCATAATTCCTTTAAATAATTTATAAACAATTTTTTCTATTACTTATACAAATTTATAAAATCATATAGCGGGATTTTTAAAAAATTTATTTTTGAACATATTATATTTTCTGCTGACATTGTAGATTAAAAGAGTTCTTAGTTCTCAGAGCGAAAACCAATTTCTTAGTTGTAAAACCGCATGGCAATTGCCCTGCGTTGACGGATTTATTACTTGATTGATCAGTCAGTACTGTTCAAAATCCCCGGTGTTTAGGGGGAGGTGATAGTCGAGACGCGGGAGAGTTTACCCCCTGTTGTTAATGGTCAGGGGAAAGCAAAAACATACCAGGCCGGTTTACGAACGTACTGCCAATTTCTTTTCTAGTAAATTGTGTTCAACCTTTATTTTGACTGCGGCAGTTTTAAGAACATTCTTAAGCTAGACAGCCGGCGCTCGATGGGTTAAATAAAGTACAAATAATTAATATTCATTATATATTATATTATTAATTATTTATTTGATTGCTTACGTTATATTCCACTTGACAAGTTCTATAAAATAATAATTTTGAATGCTATATTTGTTTGAAATTTATTACTCTTTTTTAATTTATCATAATAATGGAACGCTTATATTTACAAATAATGGAATCATTAATTAACACTTATAGTTAATTTCTCAAGAATTTTGCTATTTTACCGAGTTTTTCATGATATTACCAGATAAATTTCATTTTCTGTGCTATATTGAGCTAAGGATCTTCTAATGTGTAGAGCTTGTGGCCACAGAAATGACTTAATTCATCATTGCTTAACGTTTTCTTATAGAACTGGAAGGATAATTTGATATAAAGCAGATATTGCACATTCTCAACATATTAATAATTGCTTCTAAGTATTTTTGACTTCTTTTCATAAATTTGGATGATTTAATAATTTTCCATTTTAATATACAGCAAAACAGAGACTTATTATAACTTTTCTTGCATCTTTGGAAAAGTAAAACAGTGTTTTACAAAATATAAATAATTTATAAAGGGATCTTTAAAAAAAACAATATTAGATTTAATTTAATTCGGGAACATGCAATGATTTGTTTCAATTCTTATTTTAAAATTAGAAGTTTCTAAGTAAAAAGTTCTTCATAAACAGTCAACATGATTTAAGAATTAATGAATAAATTACCTCTTTCTTTTTAAATTTTAGATTAATATCAATATACGCACAATGCAATTTTTAATTTTTAATGCTTGCTCTCAGATGTTGTTGTAAATTGGTATGTTTATAAAAATAAATATTTTATTTTAATGATGGTTCTAAATATAACATATATTAACAATAAAATATATTAACAATAAATATATATTCTATATATTAACTATTCTATATATTAACAATATATATATTAACAATATATATATTAACAATATATATAATATCTATATATTCTATATATTAACAATAAAAGGTTCTATATATTAACAATAAAATATATATCCTGAAATATTTTGTGATAATATGAATTAATCTGAAAAGTGCTAAAAGCTTAAATCGGCGATCTTGTCATTCTTATAGCTCTGTCTGTCTTACATAATTTACATATTTCCCAATAAAATATATCTGTCTATTAATTCAACATTACAAACACATCTCAAAACTTTCATATCTTAAAATGTGTTTGTTTTGAGTACTCAAATTAATTTAAATTAATTACTATGGAATTGCAACTTACTAAATTACAAGAACTCCTTATAAATTATAAATAAAATGTAAAAGTTATTATTATTATTTTAAGTAAAATCTTCTATACTTTTTCTAAGAAACAGATTTTTTTTTTTTTTTTTTCATTTTTAGATTTTCACACGCAAAGCTTTTTGAATTAAAGAAAGAAATGTATCGAATGAGCTATGGCATCCAATATGTTCTTTCATTATTATTGGAATAATCCAATATCATCATTCATCCTTAAATGGTGTAATCCAATATAATTATGCATAATTATATTGTATAATTCAATATTATCATAATTGTATATTTATCAAGTCTGAAACTTTACTGAAAAAAAAAAAAACAGTTTTATAATTATTTCCACTTGTGATTCGACTTATCCATGATTGCATTTATGTACTTAACAAGCTATATGGATGAAATTTGGTATGCGGTTATTACAAAAAAAATGACTGATTTTCATTAACTTTTGTATAAACTCTGCCTTGAGGCAATTTATCAGTCATGACATTTGAATATCAATATCATGTCTCAAAAATATAGCTGAACTAAATATATAAAATTTGACATATACTTTTATTACTAAATTCGTAGATATTAATTAAATTCTAGATGAAATACATCAATTGTTTGATTGCCTCCCGATTTCTTTACTGGGTTATTTGCAAATTTATCTCAAAAGCCATACTATATATTAAATTTTTGTTTATATTATCTATATATTTTTTTAAAATTAAGAACATGTTCTTTAACTATTTCAGCGATAAGACCGTTTATCAGTCCATGCCACGGCCGCGGTGGCCTGGTGGTAGGGTCTCGGCTTCGGAACCGGAGAGTTTCAGGTTCGAGTCCCGATTCCACCGAAGAACCGTCGTGTAAGGGGGTCTGTTGCACGTTAAATCCGTCCTGACCAAACGTCCTCCCGCTGGTGCGGTGTGGTGTGGAGAGGGGGGTGCCAGCTCAGGTGTCGTCCTCGTCATCTGACCGCGGTTCAAAATTACGAGGTCCGTCCCAAAATAGCCCAAGTGTTGCTTCAAACTGGACGTTAATATAACTAAACCTAAACCAGTCCATGCCAATGAGAAACAATAATTCAAAAAGGCAACCAAAAATAAATGAAATTTAGTATGTTCTAAAATCTTGGATTTATAAAACAAGAAAAGGTTCCGAAATTTAATTTCGGTTTCTTCTATACACAGTTCGTAGAAGAAATGTATTGTTCAAGTGTATGAGAAAGCTGAAGGGGGCTTGATGCTTGATATTTCATTTTTGTATTGACAGAATATATATTTTCTTAACTTAATTTCGTTGATTGTCATGTTCTAAGTTTCGTTGATTGGCATTGTCTGGTTTAGTTTTTTTTTTTTTTATCTTGACATTCTCCAAAACGATGTGGTTGGGAAAAAACCCTGATAAATGTAACTATAAAGATAAAAGTTTACGTGTATGTGTGTGTGTTGTCTTTCTACCAGCCGGACCGTTTGATTTATGGCTACCAAAATTGAAACATATATACTTAAGAGGGTGGAAGGGTGGAAATGAGCATTTCAGGTGATTCTTTAAAATTTTTATTAATTAGAAATTAAGCAAAAGTTTTTTTTCCATAATAACTTCCGAAAATATTACAAAAGAAAATATTTTTTACAACAAATTACAATAAAATTATGTTTTTAATGAAGCCAAATTTTTTTGTCCTTTAATTTTTCTTTCGATATTTAAATGATTTTTATAAAATACTTTAAGCATATTTTACAATAATACAATATTTCATTCTTACAATATTTCATTGTTAATAATACAATATTTCATTCTTACAATATTTCATTGTTAATAATACAATATTTCATTGTTTGTATTATTAACATTTTATTATGGCATTTTTGCATTGTTATAATCCAGATATGAAGATTCAGCTTATTTTACCGTATTGTGTAGGTTTAAGGTATGCTTTTAACAAACCGTTTTGATATTTTGCTGTACTTAAAACTAATTTTTAAGTTTAGAATCAAGAAATAATGAAATTTTTATTCAAACATACTTATATTTAAACACTGCTTCCTTTCCTGTGATATAATGTATTGTATAAAGATGTAGATATAAAATTAGTAAAATAACTATAATATAATACCATAATAAGCACCTTAAAAGTGCTTTATCTTGAGAAAAGGTCCTTAAAAAGTGCTTAATTTTCGCGAGAAATGCAAATAAAGCTTTTTATTTTATTTCGTTTTTCCACACGTTGATTATGATAATTCGAAGGCTGGGTCTTTTAAAGGCCATTCTCTAGAAGTTTGTCTGTCCAACTGTTGGAATACAAATGAGCTCGATAACTGTATAACATCTGTATTAGTAGTATACTATCTCGATAATTATAAAGTATCTAAATTTCCTCTATCCATGCAAAGAAATAGATAGATAATATATATAGATATCTTATATAGAGATATTTATCATATTTTAACCAGTTTCGTTGACCTGCTTGTCGCTTTATACCTTCACATGTATATAAATGGAATAACTCATAAACGCAATGACTTGAATTAAAGAAATTAAATATGTTGCCTTGTGACTACAATTGTAGTTTTGTGTCAAATCTCCGATAAAAAGACATTTAAAATACATATTTTCGTCATAGATTCACTCCAAAGATCTATATTTCACATTACAATTCGGGGCCTTACCGAAGGTATGAAAAGAAGAAGGATAAAACTTTTATAAGAGTGTGTGCGAGACATTTTAGAGGAGACCACTCTCGCTAGTTTAAATCATTGCTAGCACCTTTCAAAACGAAATCCCAAGTTTATTACAATACTTTAAATTTTAAAAAAAACTTTAAAAAAATCAGTTTTGCGCAGTGAGCCGAATCAAAAAAAGAAAAAAAAAAGTCATTTTTTAGGCAGCTCAGATATATATTTCTAATCTAATCTATTGTATCATCAATGTAATTCCTATCAAACATGAAAGCAGATACATAAATTTAAAATTATGAGATATTCAGATAAATGTAATGCGAAATGACAGCCATCCTTATAAATTCATTTTTTTTTTCCCGTCACATAAGGCTGATGCACTTGAGTTCAGAAATAGACCTAACCAAAATTATCCGACAGTGAATATTTCCTGCGTGTGTGACGGTCTCTAGCCATGATGAGCAAATGGCGTGTCAAATGGGAAGTCAAGTCCTGGCATTTTCTTTCCTCCTAAACGGAGATTTCCGCTGCAAATTTATTGCCTATTTTTCAATCGTTGCCTCTGGATTCCGATTATGTTGTTTGCTCACTTTTTCGTGTAGGAAACGAAGGTGAGCTAAATTGAAAGAAGGTTAATTTTATTGCCCCACTTATTCAAGTTTCCTGTAAAAATCTATTTGCTGCGAATTTACGAATTCGAGAACTTTTATGTTGGAACATTATTGAATGTATGCAAAGGCATTCACTTTGCATGTTGTTAAATTGTATTCCATTATGTTATTTAGTTGCTCGTGTGCTCCTAGAAAATCTTAAAAATTCTCTTCCGTAGATAAAGTAGCCATAATCAGCAAATAAGTAGTATACAAAACTTAACTACTTCCTTGGTGAAATGCTGCCAAATGAATCTGTTGAACTAAGTTTGCCACCAAATCATTTTTACTTTCTAATATACAAAATGTATGAAAAGAAAGCA
>JAPMOR010085849.1:277746-325087 GCA_026543865.1 Argiope aurantia | reverse complement strand
TAAATAAACGAATACATTCTTTCTCTGAGATTCAAACAGTTCGTAGAAGTGAAGTGAAAGTGATGGCACTGGTCTCCATTAAAAAGTCTCATGTACACAATGAACAGATCATATGAATGACAATTCAAATGATACGGCTTTAGTATCTGACAATTTGACAGAAATCATGAGCATAAAGTTATATCTAAACGATTTCACTGAAATTAAATTTAGCTAATGTCCTGCCAAAAGTAGCTGGTTGTCAAAAGCCATTAATTATAAATAAGAGCTCTCGTACACATGCGTGTTTGTTCCATATTTCCTCCAAGACCATTGGTTTAATTTCAACGAAACTTTAATCAATTTTTATTAACTAATTAAAAAATGAAACAGTGATAGTTAGACATTTCTACTGCAATCTCTACTGGAGATCGAGCTAGTATCAGAAAACATTAAAATTAGCAAGAATATTATTCCAGTTTTAAAATTTACTGAACTTTCTAAAAGTTTTTGCAATATTTTGAAGTATTCGATATTATTCCACAACATTATATATTAGATATTTTTAATAAGAACTTCTAAAAAATTCTGGAATATTCGAAATATTAGTAGAACATAGTAGTGGAATTACTGCAATAAAATGATCTTTAAAATTCTTTTAAAGAATGTAAGTAATTATAAGGCATCAATAAAAAGCATTGAGATCAGTGTGCGAAGTATTAAACTCAGTTTCCTGATAGTAAACAAATTCAGATCATAGTGTTTAAAAAGATTTTGGACTATTTCATCATTGAGAAGTGTATACCCTTTAAATAATAGTGAAGTATTAAAGAGTGTGCGCAGTAGGGAAAAATATCGTTAACTTTATTCATAGAAAATACTATAATAGGAATATATTTCCGTATATTTACGTTTATAAAATTTAAAAAAAAAACAGTAAAAAGGACACACTGGGGAAAAGGTATTCAAATATTAATTACTAAGCCCCAGGTGGTTTATCTTTCCTACACCACTTTCATTCTTTCTTTTCACCGCAAAATAACGGTTAACTGGAAACTTCTGTAATTCCTTATCAATTGAATGAGTATACACAGAATGATTTATTACCCATAGAAATTTTGGAGATGCGTAAAATGATTTCGTCCATTCAATCGAAAGCGAAGAAAGCAAAGTTTTTACAAGGAGATAAAATAAATATTAAATCAAATTAAATTTTAATAAAAAAATTATGCATATTTGTATAATTGTAATTGTTATTGTATGATGTATTGTTTAAAAGCTTACAATATATATCTTGTCTTCAAATTCCTTCAGCTCCATTCATGCTACGCATTATACCTTTGAAAAAAATCATTGTGTTTTTCTTCCCTACGAAATAAAAGTGAATGAATTGATAAAAATGATGTATTTCTTTTTTGTTCGATTATAATTTGACATTCCCTTTTTTTTTTCTGCAAATTCATTAACCTACTTTCATAGAACTCATTCGCCTAATCAACAGAAACATGAGCCAAGTTCAAATTCACTGAACGGTTATCATAGGCCTTTTTACTATCCAAATATTTTTTTAATAAAATGACAGTTTATAATGTTAAATAATATGCTGTGTTCATATAATTTCTCTCCATTAATATGAAATTCAATTATCGAGCTCTGTAAAAAGCTTTGATTTTGAAAATATAATTGGTGGTTAAAAAATTATGCTGGAATCTATTTCTAATTTCACGTAATGAAATATGACGATCAGAATAAGTTGTAATAATCATGTGATCCCCATTAAAGTGGTCAATCGAAATGGTTCTTACATTTTAAAGAAAAATAAGTGGTTAGAAATTTGAAGAAATAGTGATGTTATTATTAGACATAACATAATAAACACCACATATATACAATAAACAATATGTAATATATCAAATAAAAGGGTATATATATATATATATAATTTTAAAGAGAATTTAATGCTGATTTCAATACAAAAAGCAAAATTCAATTATTTTTAATACAATAAAAGTTATCCTTACTTTAATCTGAATAACAAACATATTGATGAAGTGGATTGTAATTTCTAACTTTCCTGACCAATCACTGTTCTTATGCTGGGAACCAATAAAATGTTAATAACTGACAGAAGAAAATGACATCATGTTTAAAGTTGGGACAGGTCATTATTGGGCTTTTTCTATAGAAGGAAGATTGTGTTTTATGTAATCAAATCACAAGTAAGAAATTGTGTTAAGCTTTTTAATATTTAGTAGGAATTGTTGTAAATATTTCTAATATTTAGTCATGAAGCAATGATATGAAATAAAAGAATAGATTGGACACTTAGAAAGAGAACTAAGATTATTGTGTTACATGAATGTGGTCTTCCCAATGCTGAAATTGCAAAACAGGTGGGTGGTTCAGTGACTGCATATGGGGTCCGAAAATTTTGTTTACGATTCCAGAAGACAAATTCAATAAAAAACAAAGCATGAAATGGATGAAAAAAGGCATACCACATCTGCTCATGATAGTAGAATAAAAAGTCTAATGTCTCCATGATCGAAGAATGTCATCAGCGACCACCAGGAGTGAATTGAATGATGCTGGCATTTATGTCAGTTCAAGAACAATCAGGAGAAGATTATTAGATGTTGGACTAAGATATAGAACTCAACAAAAAAATTTACAGAAGTGTATAAAAAGATTACAGTGGGCAAAAGAACACATTAATTGGCCAGATGATCAGTGGTTACAAGTTATACGGAGTGATGAAACAAAGATATTGTTATTTGTTAGCGATGGCGAAAATAGGTAAGACATAGAATAGGCGAAGAGCTACATCCTGACTGCATTCAGGCAACTATGAAGAACTCCGTTAGTGTAATGATTTGGTCTTGCATGTCAGCAGATGGTATTGGTCTGTTTCATGTTATCGATGGGATATTAAATGCAAGAAAATACATTACACTATTCTAGAGCCAAAACTTACACCTCCCATCAGTGATCTCTTTCCCAACAATGCATCATTTATTTTTCAGTAGGATTCAACTCCTTGCCATACAGCAAAAATATCGAAAGTGTGATTTAGTACAAAGAGCATTGAATTGTTATCATGGTCAGGAAACAGTCCTAAACTCAAAATTATTGAGAACTTATGGCACCGTTTGAAAACTCTTATACATATGAAGCGTTCATCAAATAAAAGATTCATTGAGTCTATAATTGTTTCCTGGCATCAAGCAATAACGAAGGAAGAACTTAAAACTGTCGTCAGCTCAATGAAATATCAGTGTGAAACTGTAACAAAAAATTAAAGCTTCCTTACTAAGCACTAACTCACTGTAGTCGTCAGCATCTAATGTATCTCGATAATTATTGGCTCTCAAGTTTTTTTGTATTGCAAATATTTGAATTTTGCTTTTGGTATTGAAATTAGCATTAAATTCCCTTTAAAATGATATGTAGGTGTTTCCATTTTGTGAAACGTTACATTTTATATAAACTTACAAAGTTAGAAAACATTAAAATTGTCAAAAGTGTCCACAATTTTGGCCACTACTGTATATATATGAAGTATTATTGACTTGTAGTTTTAACGTGATAAAATTAGTTATTTCAGCATGTTAAAATTAAAATCACATTCTTTCTTCATTTAACATTATAGTTAATTTATTATTTAATAATTAAAATGCATGAATGAAAGTAAATGTTATTTTCTTTGAATTCGAAAACCCAATTTCATCGAGGAATTACCGCGTATATGCGTCCTTGTGTGAGTTAAAGTTATTGGAACCCA
The DNA here is from genome assembly GCA_026543865.1 of Argiope aurantia. Lineage (NCBI taxonomy): Eukaryota > Metazoa > Arthropoda > Arachnida > Araneae > Araneidae > Argiope > Argiope aurantia. The sequence continues at coordinate 321,327 of JAPMOR010085849.1, read as the reverse complement.
ATATCCATAAGACGGTTTCATGTGAATATCGGTTTGGATTGAATAATCTCCTATGCAGTTTGGATAGGAGAATTTTGACTCAGGTGTCTCATCCTCTGATCAAGAATATCCATGTACAAAAATATCTAACGTGATGCTTCACAATCAAATGCAAATATGAATTAATTCTTAAATACATTTTTCTTCATGAAATCGATTTTTTAAACACATATATATTATATGATCTTAAAAATAGATATTCATTTTCTCTTTATTTTTAATAAATATTTCATTATTAGAAATACTGTGTAGTCTTTAAATTTATTTTTGAAATTCATTACCAGATAGCGCCACTGGTTCTGAATAAAATTCTCGCATATATATTAATAAACTGATTATTAACTTTTGTAAAAATTAAAATAGTCTGATGGTTGCGGGAGTATATAAGTGTACAAAATATTAAAACTCTAACACACCAAGAAAAAAGTGTAAAATGGAATACAAAATTCTACCAAAATACGAAGGCAAGTCAAGTTAAACAAAAGTATTTGAAAAAATATGCCATGCATTCACGACCAAAGTCAAAATATAGGGAGAGAGTAAAAGCCAGTGATAACAGATTTTTATAAATTTAGAATGAGAACTGTTGTACAAGTTTAAGTTCAACTGATAACATATAGATGGTTCAGTTGAACTTATCAGGTCGTTGAATTGAGATAATTATAAAAGAAAGATATTTAAAATGTATTTATTTTAATATCAATCTCAATTCGGTGATAAGAGAATTTGTCATGCATATTTGACTAATTCTCAGCTAAATACAATAATTTAGTCATTTAATTTGGATCCACCCATATCCGATGTTCAAAAAAGAATCAGTTCTTTTAATGTTTTTGGAGAAACAGAAATATATTATATGAAATTGCTTTTTTATATGAAAAGAAAAATTAGATCTCAAAATACTCCGGTGAAGAAAATTTTAAGAAATTTTTACTTTTTTGCTTTTATATTACTTTTTTTTAACTTTTATTTTATTTTACTAATCTTTTTAAACTTTCTTTCCCTTTTATTATATACAAGATATTTAGTATTTTAGCTACATTCCAATTTCTATTCTTGATAGCAGTTGTTTCTAAAACTAGCCACTAGATGGCGCAACAGGAATGGAATCAAAATAAATTAAGAAATCGATTACAATTCCATTTTTGCAAATATGAAATTAAGCAAGTGAAATAAAAATGTCAAGATTTTTTTTTCTATTACAGCAAATTAATGATGCTAAGGCTTTAGACAATGCTCTTTTCAGTGGTGACTATTGAAGCGATGACATAGACTCAGACTGCATACGCATGCTTTTTGAATTATAAATTGTCATTTCGATGATAAAATTGTTAAAAAAAACCGCTTAAACGGATTGTATTTGATGTTCTTACCCAATTTTTTGCAAAAAACAAAGAAAAACTTTAACTTAATCAAACAAGTTCAATATATACCATAATCATACACACATTTATATGCATTGAATAAACAAATGATTTTAAGATAAATATGTGATTATTTTATTATAAACTAGCCGCCTTTGGCGACCAGCCGGTTCGCCAGTATTACCGCTCGCTACAATTTTCAATTAAATATTTTAAGTAACTGGTCTCTTAAAGGATTTTCAAACAAAACATTTTTAATCTTCAAATTTTGATAGTCATACCAAACTTATATTGTTTAGATCGTTTCGTTCAATTTACTATATATATTTTGCTAATTTGTTGCCATTTCCGGTAAAACTTCAACTTTAATTAAAAATGTAAATGACGAAATTGCAATTAATATTAAGATATTTTTTAATAAAACCAAGCGCTTTATTTTATTTATCATCTTTATAGTTATTTATTAATTATTATTATTATTGAATATGAGTATTGCAAACAGAATTGCTCGGTATTTAAGTCTTATGTTAACTACAAAATATTTTTCATAGTTTATGTAATATCTCAAACAATAATTCAACAAAAAATTTTGAGATTCAGTATAAAATTCAGTTTTTAGTTTTGCTTTCAAAAGGATTGAAATGAAATCAATAATAATATTTTGTTCCTGTTTATAAATATATTTCAAAAATTATGAAGTCTAAATTTAATGCAGTAAGGTATCATATTCTGATAAATATTCTGGAGACACCAAATTTTAAATAAATGAATGAATGTTTCTATTTTCCACGATCAACTAAGACTTATTTATGAAGTTTGAAATGTTAAAAATTTAGAAAAACTCACCATTTTCATAATCTTAGGCCAATTAATCTTGAGAAACCTGCGCGCTTATTGGTGTATTTTCTTTGAAACGATCGATGAAAAATCTAAAATTATCCTTTTTTTATTGAATAGTGATATTCAAATCTGCATAAATCAGTCAGTTTAAGGGATTTGATATTAACTCTTAAAAGTCAGTGATTTAGTTGATTGAAAATTAACTCTATGACCACCATAAAATCTGTGCTTTCTCTTGTGGTGTATGCATTCTCCTTAATATCCGATCGAATAAAACATCACATACAAAAGTACTACATAGTAAAAACACATCAAAAGTAAACATAATATTTCAATAGTTGCCAAAAACAAAAGAGAGAAAAATGCAATTAATAAGCAGACGATATTTAGAAAAGTACAGATATTTAGACTGGAAAATGAAATTATCTGAAATTAAAAACACGCGCAAACGATATTTACAAAAGTAAAAATATTCAAACCTGAAAAGGAAAATATATGAGTTATTCCATCAATAAATGCCATAAGTTTGTTTACATCCTCATTATTTTATGAGTCATTAAATATCAAAATGGATCCGGGACTGAATAAACACCCTGTATAGAGAATGTAAAAGATCATAAAATAATTTTTCTTGAATTTATTTTTCAGAAAAAATAATATTTCATATTTGTTTCATTTCCTACAAACGCGTGCCAAAAATTATATTTTTGCAGATTTCATTTCCAAAAAGATTTAATTTATTTTCAGTTAGAGCTTTAATCAATGTGATGGCAACACTTTGAAAAAAGCTATTTTTTTCTCAGGAATGCGAAACGTGCTTAATCCTCATTTTTATTTTTGACGAAAAAAATTATTGAAAAACATAGTTAAAATATTTATTTAAAAATTCATTAAAAATAGAAATTTAATTTTAAGATTAAAACAGTAGTATCATTTAAAAGATAAATTTTTGATCTTTAACTTCATGTAAAAATCTTTTTTGTGCGGTAATATTTTCGGCAGTTATAGCAGAAACACGTCAAAATTTCACTTAATTTTTAAATAAATAAAATTCTAGTTAAAAATTCGAAAAAATAACCCCCAGGTGCACATTCCCGGCCTCCAAGGTATACACGTGCCAAATTTGGTAGCTGTAGGTTGAATGGTCTGGTCTGTAGAGCGCCAACAAACACAAACATTGAGCTTTATTATAAGTATAGATATTCTTATTTAAGATTATTAAGCTACACATTTATTATTTTTTAACGTAAGAATGTTTATACTTTTATATAAAGCTCTTTGGATTGATATTTTTGCAAAATTCATATAGAGAAATGTATTCAGAATACAACTATAGGGCAAATCGTTCTGTCTATCGCTTCCAAATTTGGCATATAAATGCTTCTTAGTTAATATTTCTTATTTAACAAATAAATCTAAGAAACGACTTTTTAAATTTTAATTAGGATTTAATTTTAAAATATCAATAAAAAATGTGAAGTTTTTCTTCGAAAACTTACAAGCATATTAAAGCATAAATACAGCTTTTACATCACTTAAAAACTCAAAATATTAATTTCATTTATCCTATTTTTTATTTATTTTGAGTTATTTTAATAAATTAAATATATTATTATTTTAAAACGATGTCTTTTATTATTTTGATTATTAGATTTATATTCATGTGCGTTGTAACGATTTCGAAAATATTTTTGTATCCTTTATCACTTTGATATAAGAGTAAATTTTAAAAATAAAATAAACATTGAAAAAACAAGACTAAAATATTGCAACCGATGTTTCAGACTAGAGATTTGAATCTGCTTTCTTTCTGTCTTTATTTTTTTAAAGTAATAAGTATACGAAGAAAGGAAATTCGCAGAAAAAAGTAGTTACTTTATCTTTACAAAGAGGGAAAAAAATTCTTATCAGTCAAAATACACCAATAAACGACTTTAAAACCATATTTATGTGTGTGAGCGTTCAATTTTCTAAATTTAGGTAAGAGGAAAGTTGTAAAGAAAGTTTATTGCATTGGCGATTGAATTGCTGAATACTTCAACTGGTTGGTGTGTTGTGAACATTTGAAAATCAACATCCATTTGAACAAGTTATTCCATTGACCTTAGGCTCAAATACGAACAAATTTTCACAGTCTAGAAAATGTAACTTTAAATTTTACATCAAATAATATTGTAAAATAAATAGAACATACGAATTTTTTAAATATCAACTAAATTAAATGAACAAAATAACTGTATTTTTATGAAAATACCTAAGCATTTATGCATGAAATTTGAAGTTTCCTTGGAAAAATTTCTATACATAGAAGAACATAAATTACTTTTTCATTTTATTTACTAAATTTGTATCGTTTATTTTTTGAATTAGCAATTAAACATTAATCGAATTTTTAAATTAAACCTATTTTAAGATTTCTGCTTAGGAGCTATTTTTAAGATAATAAATCTAAAATGAAACTGAATTTAAACTAAAAAATTAATTTAGAGCAATAATTTGTAGAACAGAACCTGAGAATGATATTAATTCAACTGCATGTCTTTATTGTTTTTTCGCAAATAATTTCCTTTTTTCTGAGAATAAACTGCAATAAGAAATAGTGAAACAGATTGTGTTTCTTAATTAATTTGTATTTTTTTGAACAAATGAATTTTTTTGTATGAACAAAATTAGTTAAAATTAATTAGTTAACTTTTTAAAGGCATTAGGAATGTATAATCTTGAACGAGAAGATACGTAAAAATATGTTTGCCACACAAAAATTGTTTCCCTAATTATCTTACCAGACTCCTGAAAAGATTTCTTTTCATAGTATTTTTCGGAGTAATAGCTTATAAATTTTTAATATTTCGTTCTTTATTGAACAGCACAGTTGTCAGACTGAAAACCACACTTTTCACATAATAAAGCAGCATTCCTGTTCCTCATATTCTACCTTACGATTAGAAATGTATAATGTTATGAATAGTGTGATTTTTCATCTAACAACTATAATGTTCATGTTGTATGAAACAGCGAATATTCCTAAATCGTCGCTATGAGCTGTGCCTGATCCTTTGTTAAGTATCCTTCCGACAGTACAGAAATATCTGGTGACTTAAATTGTAATTCACACTAATAAATTCTAATTTTATAATAATTTTTTTATTTATTTTCCATTATATCGCACAAATGGTATCTTTCTATAGTAGTTCATCTGCAATTATTAATGTTACTAGTTTCTGAACTTCTTAAATGCCCACTATGTTGATTCGATGACATTAACAGCATAACTATAACAGTGAGTCTAATGAGTCTATTGCTGGATGCATCTGCCCATGAAAGAAATTTTTTAGATATTTAATCGTTGTTATACTAGCATTAATAATATATAATAATATAACAGTACTCTATTTAGCTCAGTGAGTCTAATGAGTACTCTACTGGATGTATCTGTCCATAGTAGAAAACTTTTATGCATAAAGTCATTGCTATATGAGTTTAATTATTTACAATAGTGAATCAAATGTGTCCTGTACTGAATGCTCTTGCCCATAAAAGAATGTTTTCCGAGCATTGAATCATTATTATATGAGTTTCATTAACTTACAACAATGCAACTGTCTGTGTAGTGAGTTCTCTGCTAGATGCATCTTCTCATAAAAGAAAGTTTTACGCAACGAATATTTTTTTGTATAAGTTTCAATAAATTTACAATAATGCAACATTGAGTGAATGAATGTTTTTGGGGATGAATCAGCCTATAAGTTTTTTTTATGCTGTTAGATGAATTCAACCATAAACGGATTTTTTTTTTTTTTTGTTCGTAGAATCCGTTGTTATGAAATGTTCAGTAGTTTTGCGATGATTAACAATTATGAAGGACTTATCGATGATATATGGTACTAATACAAATAAGTATACTAAGAAAAATTCTCTAAATTATTATTTAATATTTTGCCAAAACAACTAGTTTGGTTATGAATATTAGCCCATTTTAAAAGCCGTAATTATATTTCTGGAATTTTATTTTTCTATGGTCCCATGAAAATACGAACATAATATCTTTCTAAATAATTTCAAAGAAAATCAGATGGTTTTTCTTTATAAACGTGGATGATTCGTATAAAAAATGAAAAATAATACATTCAATAAAAAAATCTGTATTTTATCTAAAATAACTAAGCAATTTCTAACTGATACATTTTATTATACAAAGAAACCCCACATTTTAAGTGTTTGCTTACATATTGACAGAAAATTTTAAAAACTAACAACAAAATTGAGTTGGGGGAAATAAACAATTTTTCGTTTTGTTTCATACAAATATTTTGATATTGAATTGTTCATGGTATGCATACATTGTATTTTATTTTCCTCCAAATTTCCAATATTGACATGTTTTTCCATTTAGAAATATTTTCTCACATTTATGAAAGCATTTTTGTCACATATAGGAAAAAAGAAATATTTTAAAACGTATATCAGACATACATTGCGGCTAAGTTTATTTCTTTGATAAAATCTCTAGCACGGCATTAAAGAATAGTTATCGAAACGAAATGTGATTCTAGATTTAAGTCATATTGACCTATATTTTATAAGAATATTATTTTTCGGTAAAAATATGTAAAAACAAAAAAAAAGGGGAAAATATAAAAAACTTTTTTAAAATTTTTTTATTTTTTACTTTTTTTAAGTTTGAGGATAAAGGATTTTAACAATGAAATCGGGATTTTAAAAAAAGCACGGAAGTTTAGAATCGTTCTAATTTAATCTATTAATTTCTTGAAAATATTGTCTCATTGTTATCAATAAAATGGAATATAAATTTATTAAAAAAACGTTGCTTTTTATAGAGCTTTTTCAAAGATTTAAGGAATTTCAAAAACAGGAAAAATTATTCTAGTTTTAAATTAGAGAAAGGCTTTTATAAAAACTTCTTTAGTTTTTTTCATGAATTTACCGCATACTTTCCAAAATAGAACAAATACTTCGAAAAAGTTAAATATGTTTCAATCTTTTTAAATAAATTTCCTATATTTTTTTTTACTAAGTTTAGTTATTTATTTCAGCTAGCTTTCTTCAACCAAATCTTTTCTTTCGATTCTTTTTTTATGAGAAGCGTACTGCCAGAAGCGCACATTCTTTGCTTCAAGTTTTATTTTTTAACAATCTTTTTAAACTCGCATTTATCAGTATGTTTTGAATTCAAATTCTAAATAATTAACTTTCAATTATGTGACTATTCTTTTCAAATTTGTCAATTTTTCCGACGTTTAATATAAAATTTAATGAATTATAAGGAAACCAAAAGCATAGTTACAAATAAAAAAGTAATTTTATTTGAGTAAAACTTAAAATTTATTATCTTTTATTACTGTCAATTACACATCATTATTTTTCTGTTTCTAAAACAAGTGAATATTACAAAAACACTTTTAGTGATATTTTTTAATGTATCATTAATCTGCTAAGATTTACATGCATGCATATAAAGCACAAAATCTTCTTCGCAGAAATATTATGCATGTAGTTCAGATAGATTAATTCGAAAAGTATTCAGTAAACTTTATAATCATTTCTTAAAAAGGTTTAGGAAAAATAAAAATTTTAATGAAAGTAATTTCTTTGGAGAATTTCAATAAAAAAGCATTTTTTTTATTTAAGTCTTTTGCAGCATGTTTCAGCTGTGTGCTATTATAGAAAAAATACTTCTTTTTATTTCACTTCTCTTCCCCGTATTGAAAAAATAACAATTAAGAGGTGTATATTCTCCTATAAAATAAATTATGTATATGAAAATTTATAAATTTCACCTTTTTAATAATTTTCAATTTTAATCTCCATTTTACTTCAAGTTAAATAAGTATTTTTATTTAAATTGGAGTATTTCATATTTGTAAAGATAGAATTTTGTAATCATTTTTTCATGCATTTCTTTAAGCGCTGAAGATTCGAATTTTTGAACACTTGTGTATTCTCGACGACCCTTCCCGATCATTAGTCCCGTCATCGATGGGAGGAGCCAGCCCTCCCCCCCCCCTATCTTTTCGTGTACCCACAAGGATGGTGAGAAGCTACCATCACGCCGGAAACTACTCATCCTCAATTACGAGGTACCCCCCTTGGGACTGTGGGGGAAGGGTTCTTTAATTCTTAATTACGAATTTTAAATTTCTACCAAACTAATTCTTAATCACTTATAAAAACTTATAAACATTCGATAAACGACCTTTGTACAATTATCATGGAATGCGTGTGGATCGTATGACCTCTTTCTTCATGCAAAAAATTCGAAAATTAGCGAAAATGTTCGCTAGAACATGCTATTCAGTCATTAGAAATTCGCAAATTAATTAAAGTCATATTTATTTAATTATAAATTATATTATGCAGAAGTATGACAATTTATTTTTTCAAAATGTAAAAATTAAAAATCATTTTAGATTCTCTCTAAGAGAACAGGAAACATTAAATAAGAACTTTTCTAGCACTAAATAGATATTTGTATCGCAAAAGCACTGCATTTCTTTTATTTATTACAAACTTTTAAAATTCAATATCGGTTAGTTTTATAAAAATTGAAATGTTCTCTCAAATCATTTACAAATACATTTTTAACTTATTTGTTGTATTTGGAAAAAATCTGATAAAAAGAATTGTATAGTTTTGTTCTTTATATTCGAAATATTCAATATGTTATTTAATTTTATTTTTATTATATTGTTCTCACAGGTTTGTTCATAATGTGGCCTAGGCTTAGAACAATATCATGGAGTTTTAGCAAACTACATGGCTAAAAAAAAATGCATAAAGAAACATGGGTGTACATAAAATTGGAAGAGAAGGGACAGTATCATAGTATACAGTAGCATATCAAATCGTTATTTAATTAGTATTCCCATAGCCTCTGATGACAAATAGTCGAATGGAGACAAGATTTTCTTGACATCGCTCGATCAGCATTGTAACATCTCTTAAGATAAGGATAAATAAAACTGTAAGATCATCTAATATTACCCCTTCTAAGCGGAGTTTAAAATTTTGCAAGGACTTCCCATGTGTTCCTTTTTGTGATCGTTGATTTACATTTATTATGTTTATGTTATATAGTCTAATTCTACTTCAATTTCCAGTTCATACTGTTTAATTACAATTTGGCAATGCCGAGCTGTTGAATTCTAAAAATAAAATTAAATAAACTGATGTTTTTTTGAAATAAAGATGATAATTTTAAATAAAAAAAACTATTTCATTTTATTTTAGATGTTTAATAAATTCAAATGTGATTGATGTAACAAATTTCGAATTAATGAGATTAGATGATATGTAAACAAAATAAAGATTTCTTTTAAAGATTGTAAATATACATTTTTATTTATAAATAATTTACAAAAAATTTACAAAAGTACAATATATGTGCATATTTACAATGAAAACTCCGTATACAGAATGCTCGGTTTTAATGATTGCATTAATAAATTAGCGAACAAAAAGAGATACCTTTTCCATTATGGTTGTTTGTGGATAACTTAATAGCAGTTACATAAAAGCAGTAAAACAGTTAAATATATTAATTTACATATTTTACCAGTTACATGTAATAAAACTTTTAAACAATGCTTAATGTATTACAGTTGTGCAACGAATTCACTAGAAAAAGTTTCCCATTTTTTAAGAATTATGCTATCGATTTGTTTTTCATTTTAAGCTGATCATCAAATTTATATATCTTTTTTAAACAAAACTAAAAATTTAGCAGTTGTTCTGTTTGAAGTATTTGAAAGAGTATTGGATATTAAAAAATTAGATTTCAAATCCTTTCTATATCGTTTTCAGTCGACCATATTATCGATACAAATGCAAAATATCGAATCGCCAACAGCCTATCAAAAATTTTCATTCGCATAGACAATATCAAGTCTTGAATACTAAAACAAATGTACTTTTAAAATATTTTACAATTTCTGGAACCTTGTTTTGAATATTAGATTGTTAAAATTTACATGAAGTCTATAATAAAAGTATCTAAAAAGGTATTTAAAAATAATTCATAAAATACATTATTTTTGTAGAAAAGTCATCATAAAATCTTTTACTTAAAAGCATTAAATCTGGCATTTACTTTTTACCAACTACCACGCAACTAAACGAGATACTTTACATGCAAACTCTCTGAAAAGGATTATTTCAAGCTCAGCAGTATAATATTTTCCTTCACTTGATTGCATGCATATTTCTCACAACTTGCCATCCAATCATCAAAGCCATTTGTAATTATAATAAATAGTTGACTTTCTCATTTGTTATGTACATATTTTGAAATTCAAGCCATGTATACGAATATAAAAAAAATCTTCCCCATCATTTAAAAATTTAACCTTTTACTAAGGGTTTAGCGCCGACTGGACCAAAATAGAAATTATTTCCTAGCTCAACACCAAACATGACTTTTCCACCGGCGCTTAAGACATTGATGATACGTGGCAGAATCTTCAGGATATTACCAATCTGCAAAACTGGCTTTCCACCTCCAATGCTAATTGCAATTTCTTTTGGCTGTGGGGCGCCGTAACCACTTCCGATTGAAATACCGCTTCCATACCCACCATCTCTACTCTGAGGAACTGGTTGGTAAGTAACTGCTGGCTGTTGTTGCTGAAGAGTTACAAGTTGTTGCTGCTGGAGTTGTAGAAGTTGTTCTTGTTGGCGCCTTTGCTGTTCCTTCAGTATTTGTTGCTGCAGTTGGTGCTGTTGCTGTACAGACAATGGTTGCTGAACTTGATGCAACTGCTGCTGAGCAGGTTCTTCATCATCTTGTTGTACATCTTGACCGCGGCCTATGAAATATTTCATGAAATCGAAACCTCCGTCTTGTCGTCGGTTAATGCTTTGAGTTTCAGTGGTGTCAGTGTCGCTCTTTCCTGAACTATTGTTCCTTTGGAAGTTGTTGTTTTGTTCCTAAAAATATTATTGATGTAACAGCATTAAGATAATAAAGAAAGCAAATAATAACTGTTTTGGAAAAATGCCACTATAGAACACCCTTTCCTGATTTGAAAAGTCATAAAGCAAAACTTTCAAAAAGCGATAATTTTCATCTAAAAATTTTTTTCTTATGATCTGGGTAAATCAAATACTTAAAACCTCTAAATTAAAAACGTTTAGTTTCTTTTTGCTAGATTATTTAATATTAAATCTCCAAAAAAAAAGAAAAAAAAAGAATGCCATCAATTCAAACGTAACTGATAAAATCAATTGTTTCATGATTTTTGAAAGCATTTCATATTTTATCACTTGATAAATAATTTTTGTAGATGAACGAGACTCTTTATAGCTTCATTATGAGGTAGATGAAAATAACAGACGAGTTTAAGGAATAATGATTTAATTATTTTATACGTTCTAGATTTCACAAGACAAAACTAACACGAACACGAAAATACACGATACTCACTTAGAATACAATGTAATAATAACCCCCAAGAAGCGTCATGGGAAATATATCTTGATATTAATAAGGTAACGCCATCTTCTGTATCAATAGAGAAGTTAGAGAGTTATGTAATCGTAACATTTCATAATAAGTTTTAAAAAAGTTTTGCTAAAATATGACTGAAAAGTTACGTAGAATTCATTTTTTAATTATTATTAAAAAGAATAGAAATTGGAATTCTAGACACTCTCTATCAAATGTACTTCAGTATTCCTTGTATAATTAAGGAAAATAATGGAATTTTGAAAATACAAAAAAGGAGAAAACTATAAAAATATTAATTTTCTTTGATTGAAAAAAAAATTATTTGTTCATTTTAACTTTCTTTTATGTATTTCGTCCAATATATTTCCCGCAATTAAGATAATGATTTTGATAAATTTTTCTAAAATGGTAAAAAACTCATGGCATATTAATAAGAATTTCAATATGATACATTAAATAAACACAATTAACTATAATTAGCAATAAAATTTAATGAATGCAATTTTATTTGTGAAAACTAAGTCAATTTCTCAAAAAAATCAAAGTAGAACATTGAGATGAAAGACCTTTCACTCAAGCGTTTTCCCTTTCGCATTTCTAATTGTGTAATCTCCATATTTTGTCAACAAGTTATTTGCCTTTATTTGTGTCAGATAAGTAAATCGATTATATATGACTTATTATCAGATTAAGAGAAACGTCTGACAAGAGAGATAGCAACCAAAACATAATTTAAATCGTCCGCAGAACTAATAAATTTATTTAAAGCATTTTCCAAGCGAATGAACACCAGAAGATGAACGATGAGAACAAAGGGATTTGTTACAGTTGAATTACATTAAAAACGCGTCATGCTTTTTTGACGTCGTTATCTTTTCAATGTCGATGGGTTTAAAACTGAACGACATTAAAAACGGCTTTATTATCATTCCGTTTATTGTGTTTATATAAGCTAAATTAAGATTTTATGTGCTTTTTTTCTCTATAATATCGAAACAATTTATTTGCTTATATAATTTTAGATAATTTTGTACAAAAATAAAATAATATCATTCTTCTTGAGGAATTTACGAAACTACAATTTATGTCTTGTTACTTTAAAATTGCGAGAGCGAATCAAAGAAAGTTACAAAATCTTATACGATTCTGCGCCTGAGATTTTTTAAAAACTGCCAATGTTAAAATTAAAACTATTTTATATAGATAAAAAAAAGCTCAGTGTAAATCATGTATTATTATTTATTTTTATTTTACTTACGTTTTTCAAGCTATGAATTGCAATATAAAAATTGTGAAAGTTTATCCTAGAACCTTTTTTTGGAGATTTTACATTTAAAAAATGCCACAAAGTTGAAAAAATTGTAATGTCACGTGAAAAGAGAGAAGATAATTTTTTTACGGTATGTTTTTTGTTATATAATCGACATTGTGTCACAAATAATTGAAATAAATTTAGAAAAATTTGCTGAACAAATTACTATTTTCTTCTTAACTTGCATTTATCTCATAATGAAGTATAAGTATATTAAGTATACCTATATTAAGTATAAATATTAAGTATACTGAAGTATACCTATAATACTAATATTAAAAATCATAAAATAATGCACTTTTTAAAAATCATTGCCTTTTTCACTTCGTTTCCTAGTTTAACCCGGTATAGTAAATGTAATTATAATTTTAATAATTATAGTAATTATAATTATTAGTGTATAGTAAATGTCAAAGAAATTTTTACTCCTGTCTTAGTATTAAAAATAAGAAATTCAAGCGGCAAAAAAACCTTAAAAATGTAAAACAGCCTATATTCTTTTAAAAACAATATTAATAGAAAATGAATCTAATTCGTGCTTGAATTTTCACAAAACTAGACATGTTGCCAGTTATTTAAAAATAATATTTATAATATGATTTATTCTTATTGTTTGAACCATAATTTTTCCAAGCAAAGATAACCATCTGAGTTATTTATATTTATCTTTAAATAACAATTGAAAAAATGTTTTTTAAAATAAAACTAAAATGTAAAAAATTAATTTTTTTATCAAAAATCTGTTGATCAAAACAAAATTAGTAAAATAATGAGACTCACTTAGAAATATTCTAACTAAATTTGAATTATATTCACATCCTAATGAATTTTAATATCAGAGGTTTGAATATTTTAAAATTTTTTATTTCAGCGTACTAATTACGCATACTGCATAATTTTTTTTAATTTGATAATTTTCTATTCCTTTTATTATATATTTAATGCCTGATTATGTTTTTATGGAACACTGTAAACAAATTTTTCTCAAATTCACCACTAGATGGCGCCACCTGTATTGAATTCTACTTGTGCAAAATAATGAACCAATATGAATAATAATTAAATATTAAAATATCTTGAGGATTCTATAATGTTAATTAACTTAAAGAATCTAACAAATAAAATATATAATTTATTAATAAATTTTTCTAAGAATATTCATATGTATTATTAAGCGCTTAGTAACAATGAAAAGATAAAAAAAAAAAAAAAAAAAAACGTTTATTTATTTATTTTTTTGACTAATATCAAAATTTACTTTGTCAGTTGATCCTGATTCAGTCTCAAATCACGTATTGAAATATTTTAATGCAGTAGCGCTTTTTTTTTTTTCTGGAGTTTTAACAGACTGTACGTGTTAATATAAATTAAGTCTATAGAATGTAGAAGAAATACTTAGATTCCAACAGATTTAAGGATATTTTTGACAAAATAGCGTTAGTCCGACAAATATAATGAAATAAGATTTAAAAAGAAAGAATGAAGTTATAAACTTGCCTAAATCTCTAATACTAAGTGAGCGTAATAAGGTTGCATTCGCGTACTTTACAAAAACAATTTCTGGTTGCGAGGGAAAAAAATTTCCAAAACGTATATCAAAAATACCACTGTTGGTTTAAACTTGTCATACGATTTTAAATAGCTACTCTGCATGTTCTAAATATTTCTTATTCATGCTTAAAATCGAAAATAATGTTTGTACACAGTCTTTTCTGTGTAACGAAACTGCTGTTATAATCTTTCAATACGTCGTATAAATATAATTAATGGCATTTTTCATTTTCTTAACAATTCTATACAAACAGAAGTTTTATTTAAGTTGGTAAAACTCTAACATAAAATGAAAGAAAAAATTCTTGCTCGTTAATTATTTAACATGCATTTTAATAATATGCACTGTCGTCAACAACAACAACAAAAAAAATAGAACACTTTTGAAGTTCTGTTATTTATTACAGCATGCTTATATAAATTAGTTAATTAACGATTACTTCGAAATTTTCCTATTAAGGCTTATCAAATTTTTTGTTGAATCGATTTATCGTCATGGTATTGCCTAGTAAAATTTGTGACGATTTTTTTTCATTATTTATTTATTTTTGCTCTTAACAAGCTGAGATTTACTAAATATATGGCTCCCAATGTGTTGACTATTTTTCAACGCAATTTTCAACAACAACAAAAAAAAAATTAATATATCTCAAGAACTGCTGTTGATTTCGGAACGAAATTCGGTACTTATGCATAAAAAGGCCTGCTAGCTCGAATTATTAAAAAAAATTCCACTGTATATGAAAACATTTGGTGACAGTAGTTGAGCAAGTATTTAATTGACTCGGTTTATCGGCTTATCGATTGGAGCAAACCAGTTCACTCGAATCATTTACATTAATACTAATTATGTGAAGATGCGATAACAAATAACAAAGTTACAAAGGTTGTTCTATTTTTTTATTATTATTGTTGTTGACGACCGTATATCCCATGAAAACGTAAAAGACTTTCCTACATCTTTTTATAAAAGAAAGCATATTCAACAGAATCAAATCTGAAATTTGATGGTATTACATGACAAGTTGATCTCTTGATATTTTTGTATGACAATGACTATAGGTGGAAAAACATTTAATCAATAGCTAAAGGGATTTGAAGTGCCCCTTATTTTCGATTGTTCGAAGTTTCGATCGCGTATTTTTGTCTATTCTATCATTTTACTGTGCCAGGAGATAAGGGTAAATAGGAAAATTATATCATCTTCCAAATATTTCGTAATTTTTAAAAATTCTGGCAGATTTAATTTTAATTGGTCATTTATTCATCAAAGATTTTAGCATTAATTAATATTTAAAAAGCGTAATAAATATTACCTACATAACAATTATCATTAATATTAAAAAAATGACAACATGCGTGGGAAAATGATGGATCACAGTAACTAATATATAGTATAAAGGATGCAAGATAGTTTTAAATTTTTCAAAGCTTTATATCTTTTGTAATGATTTATTTTTGAGCGTATGTTTGATTTTAAAATGGTTCTATTTTAAATTTTTAGCAGTCACCTTCTTTATATTATTTCCAAAATTTTTATAAATTTGTCTAAGGAAAGGAAATAAAATCGTCTTTACTGAGATGGCTTTCAAATGTCAAAATGTATACTATTACTTTATGTTTACTTACTTTACTCGCACCTGTTTACAATTCAATTTTTTAAGACATTTAATTTAAATATTTATTTAATTAATTTAATTTAGTTATTAATATATAATTTGTTCCAAAGAACGATAACAATTTACTTTGTGGAAGAAAGATTTTTCGAAACTAAAATTAAATACTTTATAATGAACTAACGAGTTGGAACATCATAAAAAAGGCTCAGTCATTGTCATCTTTAGATTCGGAGAGGTTTGAAAATTTGGAGCTGAATGACCAAAATTGTTTTGATAGTACGAAAGACAGCATAATACATTTCTTTAATTGTGTGATATTTAAAAAAAAGTAGAATAAATTTGTATATTATTTATCATTATTTCGTATAAGGAAAAAGTGTTACTGCGTTTTTTCGGCATTTTATGCACATACCAAATTAAAATATATTTTTGTGTTCAAACTGGACCGACAGATGTAAAATTTGAATAACTAAAGCTTAAAAGACGTAATTCTTCACCAACTTAGCTATTTTTTTACATCCCTTCGCATATTATATTATACCCCTTCCTAATAATCTAGTCTGAATTCATCAGAAATATGAGAGTCCCGATTTCTGACTCTCGATTTGTTTCGGATAGAAATAAAATTCTTGGACTTTATCCCGTATTTGAATTAAACGTTCTTATTAGTAAATGGCCTGTTAAAAAATAAAGATAAAAGTTAGTTTGGAGCTATTGCGGAAGAATTTCCCTTTTATGCTTTGTGAATTCAGGCATAGTGAACTTTTAAGCGCTCTAAAAATATAGTCTATATGAATTATATGTCTGAATCAACCAGACAAGAAACATAGCAAATGAATGCTTACTATTCATTTCTTTCCTTTTTGCAAATCTTTAATCTTTGTAGTGTTATAAGAGTTGTTTTTTGGTTATTTATTTTATTTGTTCATCAAATTTAATAATATTCAATTCACCACTCACAAAGCAGCGTCTCGGGTTTAACTTCAAAAAGTCTGGTTACTTACTTTGTACTTTGACATAAGGCTTTCGAATTAATTTTTATTCTAATCTTTATAATAAGAATGATTGCGCTTTGCTAATAAAAGTTTAAACAAACTGTTTAGACTCATTTAAATTATTTGTTTTAAGAAGCAAGTTTTGTTATTTGTCATAAACTTATCGAAGTCCCCGTATACTTACATGGCTCAGATCATCATTTTTCTTTGCGCAGGCCGTTTGAACAACAAGCAACAAAATGACTGAAAAAAAAATAGAATTAAAGAATCGGATTTGGAACAATATAACAAATTTGGCTAGCTTTATAAGTATTTATATTTTTGCAATAATAGTATCAATAGCTATAGCGAATATTTTAATTGCACTTCTCTCTGTCTCTGGCACTTCTATTATCTTCATAAATACCTTTTTTCACTCTTAGTTATTTGTCTCTTTTTAAAAACTACAAGTAAATGCACATTTCTAAAGAAAACTAAGAGAATTAATTGTGTTATTAAAAAAGAAAACGTTGGGCAGAAATTTTTAAATTCAATTTTCGTTAAATTAAAATAACCAGAGTATTATTCTTTAAAAGAATGCGGGTATTCATAGTTTTGCAGTTATACTTTTAGTCGAATAAAAATATAAAATGAAGCATTTTTTTTCAATTTACAATTTAAAATAGAAAAAAATTATATTAGAAAGAAAATTTTACATTTTGAAACTTTATTTGTTTTTTGAGTGTATAATTATATTTATTTATTTTATTTGATTAAATACATTTAAATAATAATATCATTTATTACCGTTAAAATAAAAATATTTAACTTTTTAACATCTCTGTCAATAAGAATAATAAATAATTGATTATATCATTGATTATGCAATGAATAAATAAAGTGATTTTACGAAGCGTAATTTATTTCTCGCTTGCTTTTATATCTTTGGTTCCATAAATTTATTATCACTACATATTTATTAAACACTGACTCCTTTAAATTCATGATTAATTAAAACCAATAATTTGCCCATTTTCAAAAAATTATGACTGCAATTAATATTTTTCCGAATTGAATATCATATTTGAAAAGCAAATAACATTCAATAATTTTCATTCAATTTTACTCGAAGCTTCACTAGGCCTCACATAGTGTATGAATAAAAAACTGTTAGTAGCAACTGTTAAAGTAGCAAATTAAAGACTTTTGAAGGAATTAATTTCATGGAGTTTTGTATTTCAGATGAATTTTAATACAAAATAAATTTTTAATAAAATTCTATAAAGTAATTTTTGTTAAATAAGCTCTCAAATAATTAATAAATGTTTTTATTAAAAGCATTACTGAATTTAATTGTACTGATTAAGCAGCGAATTTTATTTGGTAACACAAAATTATTTATTTCTTTAAATTCGAAAGCTATGCATTTCTTACGGAATAAATATAAGTAATATCATTAATATTTTAAAGTACCACTAAATCAACAACAAAAAAAAATAACACATTATTCTTTAAACAAATGAAACACAGTAAATGTTCTAATTTTCTTTAAAAATAATGCCATGTAAAATTAAAAATTTCAAGAAATAGTTTTTAAAATGTATGAAATAATTAGAATAAATATATTGAAATTTTATGGATTTCAAATTTATTGTTTATGTATTAAATTTCAAAAGCATTTATATTTCTAAAATTTAGAAAGTTTTCTAAGTAAATCTAGAATTGAAGCTTACCGCAAGAGAAAGCTTGCTGCATGTTTAGCCTTAGTAAACCGATCATTGTTGTTCACTGGATGCTTGCTCTGATCTGATTGAATGCCTGTAGGAAATGCCTCGCTCTATTTGTTTATTTTATACGAGAGTCAAACACGTGGTCTAATGCACTTTCTCCTATTCGTCCAGATCTTCCCGCGCATACAAAGAATGGCTGATTCCAGCTGCTCGACATTCGATGCTTTGTCGTTTATTGTTCTTTCTTTTATTTTTCAACTAATGATAGCAGGGGACAATTCTTCTAAGTATCAGACTTCTTTTCAGAATAATTGGCATATGAACTACTTTCTTTTTCGATAATCGTGAAGAATACATCAGGAAACCAGGTTTTGAACTTTAGAATGTTTTGATTATTGTTCCGGGAAAATGTTGTTTATCCATTCTTTTTTTAAGTACTTCCGATTTCGCTTTCTTCAGGAAATGGAAGATTTGAGATTCCGTCACGGTGGTGTGGTGTTCCTGAAATATAATTTTGGGGACTCCGCGGTCTAGTTTTTGCGTGTGATTTGGATGTTTTTACGTTTTGTTTTTCTCTTTAAAAAAATACATGATAAATGCAACGGTTTGTCCATAATTGTCAAATATGAACATTTTTCAATAATAGGATTTGTAGCTTTGCATGTGTAATCGTAGTTTTTCAATCTTCGTGATTTTTTAAAGGAAGTTGTTTTAACCTCAAGGTTATAATTTTGAAAAATAGCAGCACAAATTTTTCATTTCAAGGAATATAATAATACGTTATGAAAAAATTAGGCTGTTTAATCACCGTAAAGTAACGAAAATGTTTACATAACTTGTTAGTCCTTACAGTTATTATATAGATCATGTTTTGTTATAGATTTTTTTAATTCAATTTTGTATCAATTTCTATATTATGTTAATTTTTCAGCAATTAAAGAAACTACGTTGCTTATATAGAGTGCAAGTCCTTAGAGTTCCTTATATAAAGACATTAGAGTTGCGTACATAGAGTCAAATACAAAATATAGAGAAAATATTGTAATCGTTAAAAAATTCGGACTGGAGATATTGATGAATCTCCACGTTTCAGATTTATCTACATTCTAAAAACATATTTTTGTAATTATGTTTGTTTGTGAACACGATAACCTAAAAACACTTTGGATTCGAGGAATTAGATTTGTTGTATGCTTTTTATAACCAACTAGCCGCCTTTGGCGACCAGCCGGTTCGCCAGTATTACCGCTCGCTACAATTTTCAATTAAATATTTTAAGTAACTGGTCTCTTAAAGGATTCTCAAACAAAACATTTTTAATCTTCAAATTTTGATAGTCATACAAAACTTATATTGTTTAGATCGTTTCGTTCAATTTACTATATATATTTTGCTAATTTGTTGCCATTTCCGGTAAAACTCCAACTTTAATTAAAAATGTAAATGACGAAATTGCAATTAATATTAATATATTTTTTAATAAAACCAAGCGTTTTATTTTATTAATCATCTTTATTGTTATTTATTAATTATTATTATTATTGAATATGAGTATTGCAAACAGAATCGCTCGGTATTTAAGTCTTATGTTAATTACAAAATATTTTTCATAGTTTATGTAATATCTCAAACAATAATTGAACAAAAATTTCTGAGATTCAGTATAAAGTTCAGTTTTTAGTTTTGTTTTCAAAAGGATTGAAATGAAATCAATAATAATATTTTGTTCCTGCTTATAAATATATTTCAAAAATTATGAAGTCTAAATTTAATGCAGTAAGGTATCATATTTTGATAAATATTCTGGACACACCAAATTTTAAATAAATGAATGAATGTTTCTATTTTCCACGATCAACTAAGACTTATTTATGAAGTTTTAAATGTTAAAAATTTAGAAAAACTCACCATTTTTATAATCTTAGTCCAATTAATCTTCAGAAACCTGCGCCCTTATTGGCGTATTTTCTTTGAAACGATCGATGAAAAATCTAAAATTATCCTTTTTTTATTGAATAGTGATATTCAAATCTTCATAAATCAGTCAGCTTAAGTTATTTGAAATTAACTCTTAAAAGTCAGTGATTTAGTTGATTGGAAATTAATTCTATGACCACCATAAAATCTGTGCTTTCTCTTGTGGTGTATGCATTCTCCTTAATATCCGATCGAATAAAACATCACATACAAAAGTACTACATAGAAGAAACACATCAAACTAAACATAACATTTCAATAGTTGCCAAAAACAAAAGAGAGAAAAATGCAATTAATAAGCAGACGATATTTAGAAAAGTACAGATATTTAGACTGGAAAATGAAATTATCTGAAATTAAAAACACGCGCAAACGATATTTACAAAAGTAAAAATATTCAAACCTGAAAAGGAAAATATATGAGTTATTCCATGAATAAATGCCATAAGTTTGTTTACATCTTCATTATTTTATGAGTCGTTGAACATCAAAATGGGCCCTGGACTGAATAAACACCCTGTATAGAGAGTGTAAAAGATCATAAAATAATTTTTCTTGTATTTATTTTTTAGAAAAAATAATATTTCATATTTGTTTCATTTTTTACAAACACTTGCCAAAAATTATAATTTTGCAGATTTCATTTCCAAAAAGATTTAATTTATTTTCAGTTAGAGCTTTAATCAATGTGATGGCAACACTGTGAAAAAAGCTATTTTTTTCTCAAGAATGCGAAACGTGCTTAATCCTCATTTTTATTTTTGACGAAAAAAAATAATGAAAAACATAGTTAAAATATTTATTTAAAAATTCATTAAAAATAGAAATTTGAATTTAAGATTAAAACAGTAGTATCATTTAAAAGATAAATTTTTGATCTTTAACTTCATGTAAAAATCTTTTTTGTGCGGTAATATTTTCGGCAGTTATA
This sequence comes from Argiope aurantia, assembly GCA_026543865.1. Lineage (NCBI taxonomy): Eukaryota > Metazoa > Arthropoda > Arachnida > Araneae > Araneidae > Argiope > Argiope aurantia. Next base: position 299,527 of record JAPMOR010085849.1, on the reverse strand, counting down.
GCAGAAACATGTCAAAATTTCGCTTAATTTTTAAATAAATAAAATTCTAGTTAAAAATTCGAAAAAATAACCCCCAGGTGCACATTCCCGGCCTCCAAGGTATACACGTGCCAAATTTGGTAGCTGTAGGTTGAATGGTCTGGCCTGTAGAGCGCCAACACACACACACACACACACACACACACACATTGAGCTTTATTATAAGTATAGATATAGATATAGATTTCTATAGTTCTATCAAATTTTGAATGAAATCCATTCAAATGAAGTCTGTATGTCTATCCGATTATAAATTAAGATTATAAGTACAAAACCAGCGAAGTTTGACGGATAAAATTTAATACACAGATTCGAAATCTGAATTGTAGCAATTTCAAATTTGAAACCAAATCTATCAAAGGATTGACCGTTTGTCGGTTTGTACTTTCTCAAACATGAGTGATTATTATGAAATTCTGTATGTGATCTTGTGACTACTATTGCAGTTGCATAATAAAATTTTAATTTCAGTCAGTTTTAAAAAAGGCATTCAAAATACAAATTCGTATCACAGATTCAGTCAGAATGCTAAATTAACGTCAAAGATTTGTATTTCATAATTATTGTTGGCCAATGCCATTCAAGTCATTAACTGCCTAATCCAAAGTTCATGATTTTATGTGGAAAGAACAGAATAAGACATTTATTGGAGTAAGCGAGAATGTTTCGGGGATACCACCTTTATTAGTTTTACTCTACAGTAAACAATAATAATATTTATTGGCCAAAATATCTACAAATGCTTATTTAAGAATCATCTCTGTTTGAACATTAAATCTTGTACCTTTTTATTACTAATACTTGTACCCTTTTTTTTTTTTTTTCTTTACCTAACTCTTTTGTGTTCTTACTAATTTAAATATAATAAAATATATGCATTATGATAAAGAATAAATCATTGATTAGATTAAATTCGGCAATTATAGATAGAAGATAAATTGAATAGAATCAAACAGATTGCATAAATAGTTGATCTAATTATTTAATAGATATCACTTTAGTTTTCCACGTTTATGAACACTTAATAAAATTAATTTATTTCTTGGTTTGTAAATATGGAATTATCGATTTTTCATTCCATTCCTGATGAATTCTAAATCTTGGACGCTTGTGAATTATTTACAAAGCCAATATATTATTTTAGTATTTTAATAAACATTTAATCGCTAAAATAAAATTTTGATTTCATACTCGTAGTTTTGATTTAATGAAACCTGTTTTTGATTTAATGAAAACCTGTTTTGATTTAATAAAATTTTTGTTTTAATTTAATGAAACAAAAGATTTTAAGAATAAGAAAAAACAGAAATAATTTTTATAAAAGTCTATTTATTTTATTATACTAATAATAAGCTTTAAAAAATATTTTAATTAAAATTTTTATAAAATGTGGTGCATCTGAAGTGACTAGACGATAACATATAAATGCTGCATATCATTAAAAGAATTAAAAAAAATTGGTTTGGGGAAAGTTCTGTGAGTTTATTCATTTTTTTTGTTCTAAAAGAGAATTTATTAAATTTTAACGTCATTTTTAAAAATTTTAAAATATTTATGAATAATTTATAATTTTGTCCTTCTCTTGGAAAGATTTCAAACAATTACAGAACAATTACTTTTTTTTTGTTATAGCAAATCTGAAATGAAATTATTTTATTTTTAGAAGTATAGAGAAAAGTTTTAATTTTTTTATGCTTTCCATAAATTGTGAGAATCAAGACATAATAAATTTACATCAAATATGGAAATCTTTACTAATAATAAAGGATGAAGGTATCTCTCTCTCTCTCTCTCTCTCTGTGTGTGTATTAGCGCATTGCAGACGAGACCGTTTGATCTTCAGCTACCAGACTTGGCACATGTATACTTTAAAAAACAAAAATGGGCACCTAGGAGCCATTTTTTAAAATTTTAATTAATTAAAATTAATCGAAATTTTGGAATTTCCCGTAAAAACAATATTGACAAAAGACAAAAATAATAATGCACAAAAATAAATTTTACACCTTTTCGAAATTTTTAAAGTTGATCGTTTATTAGTACCAATTTAATAGCCCTTCAAACTTTTGCTAAATTTTGACAATTTTTAATTTTTTTTTTCTTTAGTAGATTGTATTGTTGCCTTGAAATTCGAACTGCTTTTATTGTTTCACCAAATATTTAATCACGGAATTTTCTTCCGTTGTTGAAAGCTAAAGAACAACGATTCTGTTTAATACTTGTGTAGTTTATAAAACAAATAAGCCGACGTCCTGGCATAGGGGTAGCGCGTCTTCCCAGTGGTCTGGACGTCCTGGGTTCGAGTCCCGGTTGGGGCATGGTTGTTTTTCATCTGTTATATTTGTGAGATGTGTGAATGTGCCCTCCTGTAAAAAGGGTTTGTGTAAACGAATGTGATGCGTGAGTAGCTAAGACGTACTCTTGGGCCTAGTTGGCGCTACTAAAAACACGAGACGCTCCCTTGGCTTAAAATCGTTGACTTCATCATTGAGCTTGTCCATTGCAAGTGCCATTATAAACAACCACAACAATAAAGCAAATAAAAAAAAGTGAAGCGATAATACTGCGAAGTTTTAGAAGACAGATGGCTTCCATTAGAAATATTCCTTTACACAATAAACAGAACTTAAATAAAACAATTACAATAACGTGGCTTTAATATTTATCAATTTGGTAGAATCAAGAACATGATGCTATGTCTAAATAAGTTATCCGAAATTAAATATAAGCAATATTCTCAGCAAATCAGTTAATTGTCTGAGACGAGTAGTATTAGTCAGCATTAGAAATAAACATTTACTAATACTTGTAATTTTATTTTATTTTTCTCTTTATTTACTCAGGCAGTCAATAAAAACTTCCTTTTACTTCCTTTTCATTTTAAGATGTTACTTATAATATATAATTAAAATAAATTCTTAATATGTACAATTAAGTATCATTGTATTCTCGGTGTGTGTCATTACAATCCTTTGAAAGTATCGTAAAGGATTTTTTTCCCAGTGATGACTTGTTACACTTTTCTTAATTTTATAGTTTGTATGGATAATTTCAGAGACTCATCCAATGCAAGTGCTTTTTCCTATAATATTTTTTAAATCATCAGTACTATGATGACGATTTTTTTCTCTAATTTTATATAAAACAAGTTAAACAATTAGATGGATTTTAAGATCTGTACTAATAATTTAAGCTTTTTAGTCATCGCACTTACATATTTGTAAAACTACAATTCCTTGACGAATTTGGCACCAAATTTGATGCATATTTATACTCTGAATGCAAAATCTGTGCACTAAATTTCGTTCATCTAGCTCTTTTCGTTTTGCAGATATCATGTTAACTTAGGGCCGAACAGACAAACTTCATTTGAATGGACTGCATTCAGATCATTAATTGAAAATTATAAATTTGAAGTAATGACCTTATGCCCGATTTCATCTGTCTAGCTCAAAGAGGTTTTGGGTATCATGATCACAGACAGACATAATTTCCATAGAAGGTTTTTTTAGACTCAAGGACGTTTGAAATATGGAGACCCATCAAAATCACGAGTTCTCCTTTTTTGGCTGTAACAAGGTTTCTTAATTTTTTTAATTTCATATAACAAGAAAGTAAAAAGGATAAAAAAACTACAAATCTTCATGTGCAGGGAAAATAATATGACTTTTTTTCTGAACATAATTTAAAACATATTAAAGCATTTTTTTCGTTCTAAAAATAAAGATAATAATTTGTTTCACAAAATGATGCAATCTGAATGCATTAATTCTCCGTGTTCACCTTAAACTTTCAATTTTTGAAAATAATTGCCGCATCCATTTATAGAATGTTAACTATGAGAAGATTGCATCGGGAAATAAACTACAGTTATTCATTCCTCGGATGAGACAGTATTATGATGCTACTCACCATGTAATACTTTCTGTAAATTGTAGGCATATCTATACACAAATTGCAGTAGAAGGAAACGGAAATGAAACTTTGCTATAGTTGTAACGTATCCATGCTTTCAATTATGTAAAAATTACAATCCCACTCGAGTTTTGCATTTCCTTCCAAACAATGTGTACTCTGCGAATGAATTTGAATTGGAAAAGTTTTGTCTATAAGGAAAGAATTCGTAAACGTTTTCGTCTGTGAGTAGAAATTTGAGGAAATTACATCATGAGAAGAAAATATTTTATAATATCATACTTCTCGGTGCAAAATTGATTTCAAATTCTAAAATTACGTTTTCTAATAGCAGATTTAATAATAGCTGCTAACATGTTTTTTTAATCTCCTTCATTTATTAAAGTATGTGACTAATTTAAAAATACGATTTTTTTTTGTGTGAAATTATAATTTTTTTTCCGAATTGTTTGTACAGGTTCTTTTATAAAACCGTTAGAATTCTGTTTCTAAGTCTATACTTTGGGAAGCTACACTGATTTTTGTATTTGCATTGACATACGTTTTAATATAATTCTACATCTTTAAATGCTATTTTCTTAAAATCCAATCTTTAGTAGAATTTTCTTATGGAAATAAATCTCATAAATTAAAATCTAACACATATTTTTTGTTCATATATGGTATAATAATTTCTCAATATATTTTGCAGTTCCTGAAACAGAGAATAAATAATACATTCATGTAGAAATATTTTATAGTTCTTTTAATGTTTCACAATGTGAAAGAAATTGAAAATTTCGTTTTATTTGTAAGTCGAATCCTAATATTTATAGAGTGGATAGAAAAGAAGTTTATTATTTAGTTCAGCCGGCGTCCTGGCATAGGGGTAGCGCGTCTTCCTCGTGGTCTGGGCGTTCGGGCATGGTTGTTCTTCTTGTGTGTTCTATCTGTGAGGTGTGTCAATGTGTTCCCTTGTAAAAAGAGGTGTGTCCCCTTGTAAAAAGGGATGTTTATTGTGCAAGCGAATGTGACGCATGAAGTAGCTAAGTCGTACTCTTGGCCCAAGTTGGCGCTACTGAAAAAACAAGAGACGCTCACTCGACTTAAATAGTGTCAGCGGGCTTCTAAAGTGCCATAAGCTACAACACAGTACCCTTTTTTAGTTCAGGAATTAGGAAATATATCTCTTAAGTTATTTGCAAAATTTTATGCAAGTTATTTGAAGATTTTTGCTTTATAAATATTTTTAGCCATAAAAGGTCCTTTTTTTCCCTTCTAATTTTTAAAAAATACTTTCGTTATTTAACTGGTATATTTTGGTTTCATAGCTGGTTTAGCTGGTATATTTGGTTTCTTTTAGTCTTTTTTTAATGCAAATATTCAAAAATATAGCTGTTTCGCTCATTATTCAAAAAATTCATCCCGAACGTAATCGCATAGTTATAAAATAAAATAACTAAAAAAGAACTTACAAAATACACGTTTGCAATTAAATTAGAATTATTAAAGAATGAGTTCTATACATTTATTATAAAAATTATTGAATGCCGAATAAATATTTGATAAGTTATTGCTGCTTATATGCTCAAATACATGAATTCTCAAATTAATCTCAAATACATGAACTCTCAAATTAATTATTTCTATTATAAGTTCCAATTCATAAAAGATCAATATTTCTGATTCAGTTTGAAGGAAAATAGAATATCTTCATAAATCTTAAAAATCATAAAAACCTGTGTTGAATAAGCAAAAATTCAGAAAGCGCTTAAACGAAAAAGAAAAAAAAAAGATATATGTCATAATTAATTTAATAACGTGTAAAGAAACAAAACAAAAAAAAATTCAAAAGAATTGTACTATTTTTAGGGCATTGAGAAATAACATGTTAAGAAAGATTAAATTTTTTTTTTCAAAAAACCTATTTATTTCCTAAAAACCATTCATATTAACTTATAATTATATTAATGCAAACTGATTTTACAGAATAAAATGCTGCATAGAACGAAAAATTGGTCATTTTCAAGGCTATAAAATAATATATTAAATTTTTTACTGCATTATGTGATTTTTTAAAGATTATTTTTTTCTGGTTAATAGTTGAATTTATTATATATATATTTTTCTATTCTGACATTGGGTTTGTTTGCTCTGAATGTTATTCAAAATAAAGTTTATTTTTAATAATAATTTGAAATTTATTATTATTTATTCTCAATATGTTTTATAATATTGGATGTTTTTACACTTAATAAATTTTCTGTGAGTAAGAGAAGCCAGTCTTATCTCAGTCTTTTATTTATTTTTATTAAATGTGATTTATATCTTAAAAGCGATGATGTTGCTGCAGTTGTCACTTAAAAAACTTGAAATTGTGGTTAAAAGGACTAATAAATGATCACTCTGTTATTTAAAAGCATCTGACATTCTATCAAACATCTTAGGAACTAATCCAATAGATTCGTCGATATAAGCATCAATGCATCGATACGATAAAAAAAACAAAACAAAAAAAAAAACAAAAAAAAAATTCCATCCATCTCAAGTTCACTAACAATCCACCAGGTGTCGCTGCTGTGCCGTGATAGAATCGAGTTTCATTGACCGAAAAATGGAGAAAGTTGCCGTTGCGCATCACTTCTCAATCGAGTAAGAGGTGTAATTCTTCATCACTTAAGTTGTGTCCTCCTTCTCCTTCCTTTCTTTACAACTCTTTCAATAGAATGATGTTTTTTCTATACTTTGCCTTTCTTATCTCTTAATTTGATGAACCAAGGAAGACCTCCAATTCATCATTTCAACATTTATAAAAATGACAAAATGAATTGCACTCTAAGTCCCTGAATAACAAGTAACTGAGCTTTCAGTGAGTATTTATGGAATAAAAGAACAATTTTTTCCATATTTTTTGTGAACTTTTTAATCACAATATTTTTTGCGGACATTTTCATTTAAGGATACTATAGACAGAAAATTCGAATTGGATCTTATGTTAAAAGAAATCATTATTTTTAATGGTCGTAATTAAACTAAGAATCGCTACAACTTAGATGTTATTCACTACAAAATTTTCAATAAATAAATATTTTAACACTGCACATACATTAACAAACTCTATTAAACAGAAACAAGACATTTTTGTGAGTGTGAAAAATCTGAATATTTAGTGTTAAATGATAAATGATGCGAAAGCACATAGTAAATGATCTTTTAAAACATAGATTTGAATAATGAATTCAAATGCTTTTTCCAGTGGAAACCTATAGCTTAGCCACATTTAGTGAAGTTAAAATCTTACTTCAGGTAGCAGTCAACGATTATTTTGCATTTTAGTTCATGCAATTTATTGTATCTTTTTATTTGTGAATAAATTAACAATTGTGAGAAGCATTGACGAATCTAATAGAATTACGATGACTATGAAAAAAGAAGCTCATCATACCGAGCGCAATAAATAAAATATTAAAAATATTTTTTTTTCTTTTATAATTTCTCTATTTTATATTTTATATTTTTGTCTATCAATTACGCACGAACAAACTGTTGTACAGTTCTAATTTGAATTATTTTAAAGTTACAGTGAAGCTTTTTTTTACAGAATTTTAAAATAACGAAAATTTTCAGATGCAGCTTAAAGAATCTTAAAGAAATACAGTTTTTTTATAACTGAAATATTTCAATCTATAAATAAATTACTGATGCTCTAATGTATTTTAAAAAGGAACAATCAAACTTGGATACGACAAAAAAAATCTTTGAATATCGAGATGAATTTAGTTTAATATATTGAAATAAGGGTCCAAAGAAAAGTTTATACTTATTTTTGGCTCAAGGAAACTGGTTATTTCAAGCAATGTAATGTTTCTTGTTTTATTTTATTTTTTATTTTTTGAACTCTCATTTGAAATTCTGAAATCGTTTTTCGAACTTTTCCCATCTAATGTTCCTTTCCTCAAAAACGGAAAATTAGTACCCCTTGGCGAATATAGCTTAATCTGAGACGAAATTGTCGTGCGGATTGTTAAAAATGTCTCGTGTAAAACACTTGACCAGTTTTATTATTTTTTCCTCAAATAATCCATCATTTCATTTGTCAGTTTGCTTTAACTCTAAATGCTCTTTGTTACAGGTATTAAATTTCTTTTAATTGATTCTCGTGAAGGGTTCAGTTCTTAGTACAAATGAACTTCAATAAAATCAAAGCAGCTGTGACAGGTTTAAGTATACAGAGTAAAGTAATTTCATAACCGGAAGAATATTTATTTTATTTAAACCTCTGTGAAGGAGCTTTTGTAAAGCATAAAATGGCAATTTTGCTTATTGTATTTGTTAATAATATGGTGAACTGAAATAAAAATAATTAAATTCTTAGTTTCTTTCTAAAAAAAAAAACTGTCTCCTATTTTTCCTAAATTCTGAACTAATTAATATTTTCTTTCAGTTCTGATGAATGAAAGTTTTTCCGTTACTTATGTTGCGGGAGGCTGATGAAAAATTTTAAAATTCTGTAACAAAATTTTATTGTTTCTATTGTTATGTCTTTAATAAATCAATAATAGTGATTATTTTGAGAAGTAACAGTTATTTATGTTACATTTTCATATAGGAAAGTTGCCAATAAATACAATTGTTTCTTTAAATAGACATCAAGGAATTTATTTTATCGGAATTAGGCAGGAAAGCATTAATCTCATTAATATATATTTTAATGAGCAATAGCAATATAGCAATTTTCAAATATTTAATGCTTGAGATCTTTGTCTGTTCAATTTTTATCTATTTTACTCTTGTAAAGTTAAACGAAATTAATGTTGAAATATTTTTGGGTAAATTATAGAGGTATAACTATATGTTTTGTTCATATAATATTTGCACACTGAAAGCGGCCTTTTTATACATAAATAGTCTATACACTTTTTTAAAATTTTAGTGTGAATTATTCTTTATTCGAATTGTTTTGTCACTTTTCCCATGGATTATGCTATTTATAACTATTAGACAATCTCTGTTTGAAATAGTGGATTTTGCAAGTTTAGAATCATAATCTTAGAGCCATTGTTTATTTTATTTTTTATATATTTTTCTCTTTCAACGTAAATTTGTTTTCAGTGGTTATAAAATAAAAAAATATTAAAAATAAATTAATGAAAAAATTCTATTCTATTTAATGCAATCAGTATATTAATTAATAATATATTGAAAATTTCAATAAATACATTTTTCTTAATTTGTAATCAAGCAAAGAGAGAAACAAAAAAAATCAATTATCCTCCAGTAAGATTCTTTTTATTGTTATTATTATTCGATGCATGATTTTTTACGAACAGATAAAATTTCATCATTCACTTGATCATATTAAAAATTAGTTGTTTTTCTATTATCATTATTTAAATATTATTTAGAGAGCAAAGAAGGGGAAGCTAGAAAATAATTGAATGATAGAAACTTTGAATCTGAAAGGAAGCCCGAAATGGGGCAAAGGGGTTGTTTTCATTACATATTCACAGTAAAAATGTATGGAGGTTCAGTGAAGGCAAAGCCAAATACGCAACAGCTTTCAAGCTTTTAAAAAGCTATTAGCTCGAATTATTCATAGTATTTCGATGTAATCACTCGACGTTATGTACAAAGCACTTTAAAAGTTGTAAAATGCTTGAACCAAGCCTAGTTTCTCTTTTGGTTTGGATAGAGCGGTCTTTAGTTTTAATAATCTCTGGAAAAGCATATAATAATCAACAAATTTTTTGCTCGGTGGGTTAGGAATTTATTCTAGTCAGATCTAGACAGATGTAATCTAGTCTTTGTGATTATAATTTAATTCCAGGGAAGAAGGACGCCTTTCTTGTCATTTGTTAATAAATTAATATCTATAAAGTGATAGATATCTCCATCGTACCCATTGATGTGGTGAAGAATTTTGGAGAGGGGTTGCCAGATCAGGTGTTGTCTTCGTTATCTGACCGTGACTCAAAATTACGAGGTCCCAAAATAGCCCTCATGTATAAAATAGCATTCGTCCAAAAATAGCCGCGTGTATAAAAAGCATTCGTCCAAAAATAGCCCTAGTGGACGTTAATATAACTAAACTAAACTAAAACTTATCTCTCCATCTTAAGGCGTCAATAAGAAAAAAATTAAATATTCTATGATATTCACATCTTTGGAAATAAATTATATATCGTAGGACTATAGACGTTTTAAATTATTGTCTCCACTTTATCAGCTGTAATTACTGTTTCGCAGCGATTAAATCTAAAACCTTAGTAAAATATGAAATAAAAGAAATCTTTTTTTACAAATCTAAAAACATCCAGAAAAAATATTTTACATCTCAGGAAAAAAAAATCATTCCAAAAGGATTAATTATATAGATATATTCTAATTCAGATTCTATTGACGACGTTTTTTTTTAAACATCTAAAAGAGCAAAAATTGTTTCCTGTTTGTTTCTTCAATCAGAATGAATGATCTAATAACACATGTTTAACATCTGATAACTGTTTCTGATTAATTTTTTTCCCTGGCAGTTTTCGTAATCAAGATGAGGTTGTATTATTAGGCTAAGGAAAAGGACTTTTGCTTTCATTCGAAAACTTTCCCATGTTTGTTTCCGCATTTCTATATAATTGAATGGGATATTCTGGCCTTTCCCAATATCTAAAAGAGAAGGTTGTTTATTAATATTGTACACTTGATTTGGCACCTACCTCATTAAAAATGGACATCGATTGGTTAGATGAACGTTCCTTTTCAAAGGTAAACGGAAGCTGCTCTGGTACGGGGGGCCTCATGATTTTGGATCGTAGTAAAATGATGAAGACGATATCAAAGCAAACATCCCATGTTCCTCCCCCCCCCCCCCCCACCTTCTGAACTACCGCGTTTTAGGGAACTTCTTTCTTCAAGACAGAATTATTAATTAGAGTAAAAATAACAATATATACCACAAAATATTTGCATAATAAATATAATATATAAGATACTTTTCCCTAATTGTGATTACTGGCAATCCTTTTCGAAATGCTAAAATACTCTAGATGAATTAAAGAATTATTTTGTGTTGTTTAATCTCATAAATATATTCCTAGAAAAAACAATGAATTCTAGATTATTATACAGAACAAAGATCCTAGTAATCACATTCAGTAAAATTTCTTGTTGTACTAGTATTTCAAACTATAAAAAAAAGCTCCACTCTTACAGAAATAAAACTAACTGAATTGTATAAGCTTTGAACATCGTTGTTTTAGACGATTTTATACCATTTTAAAGACTAGAAAGACCCTGCTACAAATTCACGGCATTTTTACGGGGTGACCATTGATTAGTCTAAAAAAATTAGAGGTTCATTAATTTATTATACTCGAACAATTTTTTGTTTTTCGAATGTCAATGTGTCAATAATATTTTATTAAATATAATTAATATGATCAAAACCAAATAAACCATAAAAATTTGCCATCTTAAATTTTTTTTATTTTCTTTTTTTAATAAAAGATTTTTTCCCCTTTTATATATGAAGTATTTTTTTCCCTATAATTTTTGAATTGGCATGTTAGTAGAGTTTTTATGGGGTTTCTTTATCGTTTTATATACAAAGCAATTTATCAATTTGCTTTTTTTCCGTTTTATATATGAAACATATTGTCAATCTGACTTTTTTTTTTCGTTTTATATACAAAGCATTTTGTCACTCTTTTTTCTTCATTTTATATAGGAAGCATTTTGTCACTCTTTTTTTTCTTCGTTTTATATAGAAAACATTTTGCAAATTTTTTTTAAATAGGAAGCATTTTGCCAATATATTTTTTTATTTTATAAAAAAAACATTTTGTCAATCTTTTTTTTTTTTTTTCCATTTTGCATATGAAGAATTTTGTCAACCGGATTTTCTTTTCTGAACTTTTTCGCGCCTTAAAAATAATTATATCGGCATTACAAAATTCGTTTTCGTATATTTTATATTTTTCTTGATTATATATTTTTATATATTAGTTCTAAATTTTTTTTCTATATTTTTCATCTCTCACAAGCGTTATGGAAATGGATTTAATTCCCATGATGCCACAGATACAAATATTCTTGGACTGTACTGTGGTATCCCTTAACAACTTTTCCTTCTGCAAAACAAACAAAGGAATAACAAATTAAAAAATTTTGCAGAATTTTTATTGCTTTCGAAAGGAATAAACTGAATTCATTAAAAACTTATCATTGCATATTTTTATTAAACTCGAAAAAGTGATTTAAGAACTGCATAGTTAGAGAATGCAGAATCGAAGAGATTAAAAAGAATGATAAAATAAAGATACTGCTAATTCTTAAGAACAATGATTTTGAAAAGAATTTTCTTATAGAATAGAATTTATTATTTCAATTCCTGAAATAATAAATAATCATTATTCTAAAAATATTGAGATATGATTTTTCCACTACATTATATTTATAAAGCCCTTTTAATGAAGCGCAATACTTGTAAGCAGAAGATCAAAATAACTATTATTTCAGAGTAAAATGTAGATTTCTGATAAATGCTTTTAATTTCGGGCAAACGATTTTCCTGCTACCGATTTACGATTGTGTGAAAAAAAAAATCATGTCCCTGGATTGTTAGGAAACAATGGTTGAATTTATTATACAAAGGGGGGAACTAAATATAGGAATCTCCAATGAGTGAAAGTAATGCTTCGTTACTACCTTGAGAAACATAATTCTGCTTCTGTTTGTTTAGATCTTATTGCGGAATTCCGTATTCTAATGAGTGGCAACACGGAATTGGAGCTCAAGATGAAATAAGTGATGCCAATAAATTTTATATCTTATTTTGGTTCGTCCAATTATTGTTCTCAGTTTGAATTGTCACGCTGAAGAATGATTGGCGGATTCTAAATTTAGGCCTACTCCGAAAGCATTTACTAACTTTCTCTCGCTTTAAGTCAATTAAAGCATTGTGATGATGCAAATCTGTTTACAAAGCAATAAAATTTTTATAAAGCTGATTTTCCGTCAAAGGTTTAAAAAGAAATAAATATTTTAGCTTATAATATATAGATTGGAAAGTAATAAAATATTTGGTGAAGTAGAGTTTTCATCGGCAATTAGAAAGATTATAAATAATTCTTAGTGCATTTTTTTAAAGAATTTTACGTCTTTTATTAGAAAAAAAAATAAAGAACGTTGCAAATAGTCTTAATAAGCTTCTCTTGTTTTTCTACTGAATTATTTGTTTTTATTTTATTTTTGCTAAACATCATTATTTTGTTATTTACGATTTTTTTTCCGTTTCGTTATTTATTTTACAGCTCATGATATACTCTGTATGAAGATTTCGTTTGACTGGAATTAGATTTAATGCTTCATTTTTCGTCTATTCTATTTTTATAATTACAGTACACGGAAGAGCAGGTTGGAAAACAAAAGAGCCGGATAGGTAGGAGTTCTATGAATTCATTTCTTTGCCCACAAATACCAGGACAAAGTTTTTATACCAAAACTCTCTGTTATAACATGCACTGTCTCACTTCTTATTGAGTACTAAGCCCTCCGTTTATCTCAATATGAACGCAGCCGTGGTCCAATGAATCATTGAAGTTACAGGTAACACGTCGAGTTCAAATAGAATCTGAAGTAATTATAATAAATTTTTCTATATTCTTAGTTATATATAAATATTTGCTCTTTAGCTTTTTCTGAATATTTTGAATAAAAACTCTCTTTTTTAATAAACTGATAAATAGCCTAAATTTTAAAGAAATAATAAAAAAATTAAATAATTAGAACTTGGAACAAGGTTTCTGCAGCGAAGTCATATGAATTAGGTGTTTACTTTTTTACGTGAATGCAAACTTTGTGGAAGCAATTATTGAAAAAAAAATATGCAGTGGCATGCAATGAATATAACTATTTAAGTTCATTAAAATCACAACATACTTTTATCCGTCATCTAATTTTAAAAAAATTCTGATTTCTCCTTACATTTCCTAAGCATAAATCTAAAAAGGGAATTATGTTCAGCCTAATGTAAAATAGAGTCTATTGTGCTAGTTATGTTAATTCATCTTAAAAAACTATTTATTCTTTTTTATCCTGTATTTAATGTAATGATAAATATTCATCTTGTTGCACGTCATCTTTTTAGTTTTTATCCACTGTTGTTAAATGAGGATGTGGGTTCATCTAGTGCTTAACCCTGTTCTTTTTGTCGAAAAATAATAAAAATAAAGAAATAAACAAGCGAGCTTATTCTATTACAGAAAGTTAAAACATTTTATTATGAAACTACTTACAATTTTTTTTTACTCGATAAATTTCAAAAAAAGAAATTCTAATTTTTCAATTAAAAAATAAATTAAAATTTTTATTATACTGAAATACAACGAAATAGTGATACTTTTTATGGCATAACTTTAAAATGTTTCTTTTATTTTTGAGTTTCATACTATTAAATTTATCAGTATATGGTTCAAATTAAAGTAATAAATAAACGCAGTATATGTGTGTGTTTACTTTATTTTTATTCAGGGAATTTCGACTATTGAAAAATCTTGAAAATAAAATTTTTTTTCATTTAATTCGTTTAAATATTTTATTTTGGGACATTTCCTAAATTTTCGTAATGTACTGTATTTTATTTAAAAATGCCTGCACTTAAAATAAATTGGTTTGGTTTTTTTATTCTGTTTTTAAAAAAAATTAACTTTTGGATGTTTACTTTTTCGAAGCTCAACAAAATGAGACTTATTTGTTATCCTTAATGATAAACACATTTTTAAAATGCTAATTTCTTAGAATAATTTCTAATAAATTATAAATAAGATAATGCTATTAGGCTGCCATATTTTTATATATTGCCCAATGAAGTGTGAGAGTCGTTATGAAGTAAAATATTGAAGAACAGACAAATCAAGATGAAAGCCAAAAGGTAGAATAGAAATATAAAGAAATGGGCGGATTTTCTATAAATGATGTGATATGAAAATCAGCAATTACAGGACTCAATTGCTGATACAGTCAAGACAAACGAATTGAGCCTAAAATATTATTATATTATGATATTTCGAAGTAGAGATTGGATTTTTATCTTTATACGGATGGAAATCGCTTTAACGGACAAAAAATTTCAATTAATGTTTATATCAATTATAAAACTACATTTCACTTTAATGGTAATTTCGTTTTAAATCATTAATTAAAAGTGACGTTTGGTTTTAAGTTATACTTTTCAGGGTATAAAAATTTACAAATCAATAAAAAATATTCTATGTCAAAAGCAATTAATTTTTATGTACTTACCCATCTATGTTTTTTTATTACATGCACTTGTTTTATTTAACTAATATGCACAAGTACTGACATAAAAAGAATGAAACATTTAATTGCTAGTTTTCTGTCAGTTTGTTGCCAATTAGAGGATTGAAAAATATTTCTAAGTTTCTACAAATTTAATAACAGTCAAAACGTTTAACTTTCGTAGATTTTTGGAGAAGATGAAATGATAATTATTTAAGAAGTTTAATTAAGAATACCAAAAAATATAAAAAGAATTACTATGTATAAATTTTTCGAATAAAAAAATCTCTGAAAAATTTCAATACTTAATGTATTTGTTGAAACACAAAACGTCAAAGAATTTTTTGAGTCAATTAATTTTATTGTGTTTAAACATTTTATTTAATAATTGAACAAGATTGTTTTAAGAACACTTTTTCTTAACTATATTTTTTTTTAATTTGCCTTTTTTAATTGTAAAATTCTGTAGCCGAAATAGATTGGAATAATTCATAGAATTGTATCAAAATAAATTAGCAATAAGAATTCCTTTTATTTAAATTAATTGTCAGCCAACAGAAACAAAAGAATAATTGGTTTCAACCGCAATATTTAAATCAAAAATATTTAAACATTTTTAAAGGCGCTTTTTATTTATTTCTAACAAATTTAACTGTTAGAAAATATATTTAGAAACTCGAACAATTGGCTTCTGTAGCAAGCTCAATACTGTAATTACAATGTGTGATAAAATTGATTATATTAAATATTTATTCAAATATTTCAAATTAAAAAAATCCTCTATTTGCGCTTTGAGAAAAGTTTCTACTAACAAGGATTAAAATATATGTATTATATATATTTTTTTCTTTTCATTTTTGCATGGCTTTTGGCATAACCTTTTTTTTATCCGATGGCAAACGATTAAATTGTTTGTCATTTCATTTTGATTAAAATTCCAATTTATTTTGATACGAATCTGTTTCACATGTTCAATATATAAATTTTTTGGATTTTTTCTTGCCTCGAATGCATTTAGAGTTGAATTTTTTCAGAACTTTTTGTCTTCAAACTACTTTGAGTTGGTATACTCTATAATTTCTAATTTCATCATTCAGAGGTAAGATTTTTAATTATTTTTTATTTATTTTCTGAGCATTAATCTTTATGAAAATATTCTACTTTAATTATTTTGAATTCATGTGTTTTAAAAACATTTATTCTCTTTAAAAAGCATGTTATTAAACGTTAAGAACAGTATTTCTGATAATAATATTTTTTATCAAGCGGAGAATTATGAAATAAAGAGTGTTTTTTAATAATATTTTGTTGTACCTAGAATATATTTTTATTTTTACGAAGAATATCGCTGGTATGTTGCTAAGAATTATCAAGTTTAAAAAAATAATTTTTTTGTCGTTTTCATATGCCGTTTCCATAAAAAAATTATTGTCTGTCTTACTATATTTGCAATATATAGTATGTATAACAGACATATTTATGTATGCAATTTTTCTAGAGAGTTGGCATTATAAAATAACAATACATAATAAATTTCTGCTACAGAGATTTTTTATAGAAGCAACAAAATCATTAATTCATATTTCTTTCTCTTTCACATTGGTAATTTTTGCCAGTATGTCGATGTTGTATATTTTACAGAACTATTGCTTAGCTGAAAACTTTCATTCGAACAGTATTGAATTTTGTTTCTATAGAAACACTTATGAAAACAACTGAGCAAGTTAAAATATCATTCAGATTCTTTTCCGGTGAATTTTGTTGAAATTGATTTGAGCTTATTATTTCTAAATAAGGATTACATTTAAAAATTATATATTTATTTCAAGAGTTTAAAAATTACTTTTTCAATCATTAAGCAAAATATCGATATTAATGATAATGAAATCGATTTAAAGAATACCTAGATTTTATAGAAAAAGACGTAACAAAGATTAATTATAAAAAATATATCACTGCGATTTTAAATATAAGCTTGAAAGGAAAGTTACTGTCTTAAAACATTTGGTAAAATAGCTGCAATGAAATTCTGAAAAAATTACATACTGTATACTAATTATTATTGAATCAGATATCTCTAATTGTTATTGACATGGATTTTCATTTAGTTTCCATTTGTTTTTGTTGATATAGAAAATGCTTATATATTTAAATTCTTCAAAGGTGAAATTCATATGAAAGTTGAATTTATAAGTACTTCAGCTTATATTGTTTCGCAATTTAATGAATAAAGTCAAATTTCATCACAATTATTTGATAAATGTAACATTATAAATCATCAAATAATTAATAGTATGTTGTCTTAAGTCATGCTATGAGGCCACACCCTTTCTACTCTATTGTGAATCTCAAAATTAAACTGTTGTAGAAGTGATATGTCTCACATGAGCATAACTTGTTTTCATTTGCAATGAAAAGGACAAAAATTTCAACTTATTTTGTGCGATATTACAAGTTTCGGAAATGGATTTTTTTAATAGCAAAGTTTTAACCTGGCGTATCTTCACCTTTAATCGAAGTGTTCTTTCTGAATCATTTTGTAAGAAAGGTGACCTGGCGTTAAGTTGGCGTTTTCTATATTTTTGCTGACTTTTTAACAATTTTTAAATTGGAGGAAATGATAATCTCATATCATTTCCCTCAATTGATATGAGATAGTGCAATATAACAGCATGGAATGATTTGTATTTTGATTATCCTTTTTTTAATCTCATAATTTTCAATTATAGCTAAAGTAATTTTAGTAATTCAATCCCTGTTTGCTTGTTTTTTGTACTTCGGAAAAAATGAAAACAGCATGTTTTTCCCAGAAATGTTTATTTAAAACGTGTATTTACATATAAATTGTATCTGTACAAAGTTTGGCTAAGATTATATACATATTACAAGATATAGAAATAAAATAATTATATATTTACAATCTGATCTTGAATCTTGATGACAGCTGCTTTCAAGAATACAAACTAATTATTTATACAAAAATACATTACCTAATATACAAGTTGTAAATGCCTCTGAATAAATTGTACAAAAAACACAATCTACACTATTAATAAATATACAAATTATATACATTGGTTGATTATTTTCTTCGTAGTCTTCGCTTATGAAAATTATTTAAAACTTATTTTTCCCATAAATAAAAGAAAAATATTTGTAATAGTTAGCGGTTGAAAAAAAACCCTAATTGTCTAAAATTGAAATTTGCATTTTAACTTTAACAAATTTATCATTTTGCAATTATTATTTAAAATAAAAATAATGATTTCATCTTAAATTTCTTGTATCACAATTCGATTAAAATTGCTTAGATTTTAATTATCTTTCAACCTGTCAATATTATTGCAATTTTAACTTAACCAATTGGTTTTATTCCTGGCTTGGGAACTGCTCCGGAAACAAGTCCTGCATTTTTACCTAACTCAATGCCAAAGAATATTCTTCCATTAAGATCTAATAGCGGACGAGGGATTAAAGAAAGCAGCTTCAAGAGGATGGTCAAAGGATCAGGAACTGGTCCAAGGTTAAAGGTTAAGCCATTTCCTCCACCATAGCCACCATCCCTTTCTAGAAGAAGACCATCCCCTCCACCACCAAGAGCCAGAGCTCCTAGTCTAGATAAAAAGCCAGATCCCGCAGTGCTGTCGACTAAAGCTTCTGAAGATCTAGCAGCGGTGTCGACTGCGGGGCTAGTTACGACAAAGGCATTAGGTTTGCTTGTCTGCTGACTATTCAGGAAAAGTGACAAGAGGGATTGTTGATTGGTGTTTGGAAGCTGCTGTTGATTTTGTTTACTGTTAAGAAGACCCTGCAAGTTGCTGGTTAAGAGTTGTTGGTTAACAGAAGATTGCTGTTTATTGTTTGAAAGTGGCAGTTGTTGTTTGTTGAGATTCAGCAAAAATTGCTCTGGTGATAAAGCAGGTTGCTGATTTTTGTTACTTGCTAAAGCTGCTAGGGAATTTAAGGCATCTTTTAATGCAGGCTGTTGAAGTTTTGCAATACTTTCAGCAAGTTTGCTGGTAGCAACAGATTCATCAAATTTGCTTTGCCTTGATGCGCCAAATCTGTTAACTTTCTTGTTTTGAGCTTGAACTGAAGGCTGTATTTGGGTAGAAAATTTGTTTGGAACTGGAATTTCTCCTATACGGCCAATAATCTGGTTTGGGTTGGTACCTTTTTCTTGGACCTTGTTGGAATCATCTTTCATAGGACTCTTCTCAATAGCTAAATTTGCTTCAACGTTATTATTTTTCACTGACTTTTGTGTTGTAGTTTGGACCTGAGAAGTATACTCATCGCTGGAAGCTGGAGTTGTAGTTAATTCTTTGTTTCTGTTAGCCAGTCCAAATTTGGGTTTTTCTCTAACCTTGAATTCAAGCTTTGGTTTGCTTTCGGCTTTAGGCGTTGGTCTGTTGTAAGTAGGTAAAAATTTTTGGGAATTTTCTTTCCTTCTTGCATCTAACTGTGCCTTTTGACTGTTCCAGAAACTTCTGACTGTGGATTTGGCGGTGGAAGTTGTAGGTACAGGAGTTGTTGTATACTTATCGTTACTTTCTTCTGAGGTATCTTCATAAGTATAGTAATAACTTGAGTCTTCTGATCCATCCGATTGCAGAGTAGTTTCTGTATATGGATAGGGATAGGCAGGCCTGTTTCGAACAATTGTATGTTGAACGCTTACAGATGTTTGAGGAGACAAGGATACCATTGTAGAAGTGTGGGGAGTCGGAGTTGTTGACTGTAAAGTGAATATCTAAAAATGGAAACAATGGATTCTTAAAATAGGACATTTTCACGAACTGTCTAAATTACAAGTAATAATTAAATCAAACTGTTTCAGGATTAATGGATTAATTTTTTTATTATAACCTAGCAATTTGTTTAAATTATTTATTTCTTCTCAACTTTTGATTATGAAAACAATATTTTAATAATATACAAAAAGAAAATAGCTCATTCTTCCAAATTCGCTCATTTTTTTAATTTGTACTTAGACAATAATTCACACATTAAAAGAAATTTTTAAACGTAAGTTTCTCTTTTAAGAATTTTTTTTACATAAATTAAGATATAAAAAAGCAAAATGTGATTAATCTCTATGTGAGTTATATGCAACACTTTGACTTGTTATTATTTAGAAGTTTCTAAGAAAAGGCCTATGAATCATTAAATTATAGGAATTAAAGTTTTAAGATGTATCCATGTGGAATGGCTTTTCCCTGGTGTTCAAAACAATTTTAATGCTTTACCTGTCCATTTTTCTGATAAAATGGATAAGCTGTCCCAGCTGTTTGGCTAGTTACTAGGGCACCTGTAAAATATAGCAAAAATATAAACACTTTTTGATAAACAATTAATCATAAAAGAAATATTAAATAGACACATTAAATTTTAATTTTAATAATCAATTTCTTTACACCCAAATGCTTCATTTTATTATCAGTTAATATAATTCTACTTCTAAAGATATAGCAACTTAATATAGTTTAATAAAAAATAATTTGAAATACAATAAATGGAATTAATTAATAATAGTAAACATTTATAAATAGGAAATATTCATGTCATACTTTTATATATACAATTTATATAACTATTTTGAATTGCTTATTACTGATTTCCTTTCAATTGTTAAGAAAATCAATGAAGTAAGCATATTAATTTATCTGTACTAATTAATAATAAAGATGAATGTACATTGGTTCTCTACAGTCTAGATCATTTGATCTTGAGCAATATATATTTTGAAGAGTGGAAATGCCTAGTTCGAAACGACTTTTAAAAATTTTAATTAAAAATTAAGAAACTTTTGTAATTTTTCCACCATAACTTCTAAAATTATTACAATTCAAATATGATTTCTACTTCATCATAAAATTCAAAAGATTATCTTTCCAAAAATACTCATTTATTATTAGTGCAAATTTTTCTGAAACTCAACTTTTTGAAATATTTTTTCAGCTGTCAACTATTATGTCAACTTCCTAAAAATAATTTTTTTGCTTCGTTTCGAACATGTTTCCTTAAGATTCCAACCGTTTGTATTGTTTCATCAAATATTTTATCGCATGATTTCCAGCCATTGCTCAGAGCTAAAGAAGAATTCTGTTTAATATCTGTGTAGTTCCCAAAATTAATATAAAAGTGATTTATTACACCACAAAAACTTTAATACAGTTGAGTTGCTTATTAACGTTTCTAATATTTCTATGACATCATGGGACTGGTCTACATTGGAAAGGTGCATGCACACAATGAACAAAAAATATAAAAGACAATTAAAGTAACACACTTTTCATGGTTTACAATTCGGCCAAGCAATGGATAAGAAATTATATTTTCACCATCTAACTGAAAATATATATGACAATATCTCCGGCAGATGATTTGATCGTCAATGACAACTGGCTGCATATATTTGAACACAATATTTTAAATATATATCATTTCATTTATATATAAAGTTTTAGAAAGATATAATTAAATCTGAATTAATATTTCTGCTGTGTGTGAAATTTTTTGAAATAAAAAATTTATACATTGGAATTAAAAATAT
>JAPMOR010085849.1:230427-267746 GCA_026543865.1 Argiope aurantia | reverse complement strand
ACTGTGAAATAGTATAGAGATTTTTAAAAACTAACATTCAATTTGTATATAAATGAGTGCATTAATTTGTGAAAAATTGTCTTTATAATTATGAGCAGATTTGTGTATGAGTGATGATGTTAATATTTAATTGATTAAATTCAACATTTTAATATGAACTATAATAAAAAACAGTATAGCAGGTTTTATAGAGCTAATGAAAAGTGTAATTAAAAACAGGCCAACATAAAAGTTATTTTGATATCTTCCTAGACAAATTTAGTCATTAATCTTCAGATGTATTCAGATATATTTTCGATCGTTTTTGAAATCAATGTGCAGAGGGAAATTTTAATTAGTTTGTCACCACTCAATCATAAATTTCACTTAACGATATAATATATATATATTTAACAAAAAACAATCCCCAAAAAATCACATAATGCTTTTGACTGAGTGATCAAAAAATATTTCTCTCAAATTTCGAAAACATTAATATAAATTTTTAACATACGCCAATCTTAATCCCATTGTTAAGTTACTATTCTTAAATACACTATTATACTGACACTCTTTCAGTCCTAGGCACAGTTTTATAGCTGCATTTATTAACAATGACATCTTTACGACGCATTCTATGTTGGAGAGTGATTTCGCGGATACAGACAGGTCAAAAGGGTGACTGAACTTATTTAATACTTTATTTTGAGATAATAATAACATCCGTTTCCTAAACGGTTAACTAAATGAAAATGAATCGTTTGTTTGAAGTTAAGGTCGTTCATATTTATGATATACTACGCAAATCAAGCGAAATAAATTGTATCTTCACACAGTTTAATAATAAAAATGGTTGTAAATCACTTTAGTCCAACTATTTTGAAATTGAGTTTCCTGATTTAGGATTAGAAATGAAAAACCGTTCAACAGAGATTAATACAAAAAAATCACTTTTATTAATCTTTTGTAATAGATAAAAGAACAAGAGGGATAATTTTTACTTTCACTGTTATGACTTATTTTTCTTAAGATACCAAGTGAAGAAAAAAAAAATCAAATGAAAATCGTGTGTTTTATGGTCTTTTTTACAGATTTTATTCTTTTCTGTGAAAGTATCAAAACAAAATAAATCTTTACATCGTATACATCTTAAAGAACTTTCTACAGCCAAAATAAAACGAGTTATAAATAAACGTTATATACTTTTCCTTTTGACCACTGAATTTAAGCCAAAATGAATCATTGTCATCTGATCAGAATCTAAAATCCTTTTTTAAATCAATTTGTTTTTTTCTTGTACGTCAGTCTTCTACTTTTTTTAGCCAATAATGGTAAATTATTTAGAATACAAATGTCCTCTGTCATTCACAGCTGCGCAGGACTGAATGATAAAAAACATGTTACTATATCGCAAATGATGCTCCTGTTTCGTGCAGTGATGTTCCAATTTATTTCATTTATTCTTCCCGAAAAAATTTTTACTTCCTTCTATACGTAGTATAAAGAAAATATAGTAATCGTTAAACAGTCTGAACTTGTTATTTTGAGGAATCTCCTCGTTTCAAACCTCCCTGGGGTTGAAAAATACATTTTTGGAAAATGTCCGTCCGTCTGTCTGTCTATGACAAATATAACTCAAAAACGCTTTAACCAAGACGGATGAAATTTGGTTTATAGTATTTACGCCAAATTTGTAGATTTCTATCAAATTTTGAGCACACTTAGATCAAAGGAAGTCTGTCTGCCCGGCTGTTCGAATATAATTAGACATAAGTAAAAAACGAAGCAAGCTAATGAGATAAAATTCGATGCACAGAATTGACACCTATAGCTGAGACGACTATCAAATTTTGAATCCCCATCCATTGGTTTGTATATTTAGAAATATGTAAACGGGATAGTTCAAAGGCGCAATAACTTAAATATGTCTCATTTGGTATGTAATTTTGTGACTGCAAATTTAGTTTTCTGTAAAGTTTTTGTTCCAGTCGGTTGGGGAAAACGCTAATTCGATATTTTTGGATTTTTTAAGATCAAATATCAGGGCTTAATCGCCACATAACTCTCCAAGGATGACACAACAAATTTAGTAAAAATGCTTAATTCACGCCAAAGATTAATATTTCGTAACTATTCTATGTCAATGCCATGCAAGATGCTCTATGGTATAACACCATTATTAAAGAGTATGCGAGAAAGTTTTGGAGATACCATCCCCGCTGCGTATACAGCAATTATTCATTGAATGAGATAGATGACAGAAAGGAATCTTAAAATAATTAAACATATTGGCTGATTTCTCCCATTTGTTAATCATCATTTTGCTACTTTCTAATCAGTAAAGTTTTGTCTAATTAAGTCAAATCATCTTAATTTTAAAACTGTTGTAAACATTTTTTTTCTAATAATTTTATGAAGAATTCATTAAAAAAGTGAAATTTGTGATATTCAAAAGCGTCTATTTAATAATAATAAGAAGAAGAAAAGTCTAGAAATGGAAATTTTGATTTTCTGTAGCACACTAAATAACAAAAACATTGACAACTTTATTCCGTAGGACAAAAAGTTACCGGATTAACTGTTTCTAAGTTTATAAAATGGAAACTACAGTCTTGCCAATCTGATAGAAGTAGATCATATCATTCGTTAATTCACTGCGTAGTTTCAAATTGGTCATAAATCAAATAAAAAAATCGGTATATTTCCCGATTTTCTCGTAATCATTCACATACGGTTATGCTTAAAACATGCGATAAAAAAGTATGTAATTTCACCTTCATGTTTTGCATCCAAATATTTGGGAGTAGAATTCTAAAATTAGAATGTCTGATTTTTTTTTCAAATCACTTCCTGGTATTAAAATTATAAATTGCATGACGAAGCAATGCTAGTATGATACATCAAAAAATTAATCTTAAAAAGAAAACTGCATACAATTATTCATTTAGGAAGCAACTCCTGTGTGTATCTTTAAAACGCGACTATTTTTATAAAAAATTACAGAAAACAATGCAAACATTGCATTGTTCCAAAATCGCGAATGGCATTTTAAGTAGTCGGGGTTTTTGAAGTCAGCTCAGTTTTGCAGAACGAATTGCAGTCTTTTAAATAAAGTTGAAAATAGTAAAAGAAAAATTTACAAAATTGTGGATGATTTGTGATTCTATTATTCCATTCGGTTGAACTTTTTATAGAACTTTTTTTTGATAAAAACGGCTAATCAATAAGCGTCACCTCTTAGATAATGAAAGATAACTATCCGAATTTATTTCACAAAACTAAAGGGAGAAAAAAATTGCAAAAAAAAAAAATACAATAGTTCTAATCTTTTGAAATCTTCAGAAATGTTCAATATCTTCACGATGTTGTTATTATTTTTTAATTACTTTGGAATATTATATTTGAAGGACAAAATTCTATGTTCTTCATTCTATTTATCTGTCAGCACCAAAGAGATCTGAACTTATTGAATTGCTAAATCACTTAATTTAATAATTTTATTTTCATGTAAATGTAAATATTTAAAAATAATTGTTTCAAAACTTTTTAATGGGTGTGATGTGGAATAATTAACAAAAAATTGAATTTATCGGCAGATAGTCAAACATTTTAAATTCTTGAATATTATAAAAAAGGTTGTAATTATTTTAAGCATGTAAGTATCGCTTTAGCAGTAGGATAATTCTACATATAGCAACTTTTGACATTTCAAAAAAATGAATGGATAATTCATAAAGAAGCGCAAGACTCTGTTAGCTAACTCCCTTTTCAGTAATGCGATTATCTATTTACTGAATGAGTTACTACGAATTTATCAACGGTTGCTACGACAGGCATCAAGACGGAAATAATGTAATTCTCACGTAAACTGACGACCGTGTCATTTTTTTTTCATTCATCCTTAATCGTTTTAGTTTTTGTCATGGGGCATCAAGCGGAAAATCTTATTAAAACATCGTATGGTAATTATAAACAAAGAACAATTAGAAGTTCAAGATCAGGAAGCAAAAGAAAAATGAGAAGAGTTTGTAGGAAGAAGTGTCGTAGAAGATTAATTTGAATACTTTCCCAGAAATATGCATTTAAAATTTTAGATTTATGGCAACTGTACATTATCATACAAGGGATAATTCACATTTTAGCTCTCCATGGTACGGTAAAAGGACGTTTTCACAAGGATTTTTAGGCGTACTTGATTGAACATCCAGGTTGCTTGTTTATAAATGGTTGAAGAACAAAAGAGTTAGCAGTAAGTTTTTTCATAAGTGGGCATATAAAAGAAAACTGATTTCACTTTCAAAACCAATCATAAATTATTATTTTTTATGATAGTGACTTAAAATTTTGGCAATATTCATATCGAATTTATAAGCATTTTAAATATTGTTGAGGAATATCTTTTACGCAAAACATTATACAAGTAGCTCAGTTTTTGCTTATATAAACTTCAAGTATTTAAAATAATTTTAAAAATTGAAAATGAAGGATATATTTTATGACCAATGAGCATTGCCTACTGCAGTTTATTTAATTCGGGCCTGAATTATTTAAATGTGAAACGAGCTTTTTAAAAAAGAAAATGCATGGATTTGTTGGAAAGATAAGGGAAATATTTTATAGGATCATTAACGACTTAACTAGCTTTTTTAAAACACCGGTTTTGGTTCTAATTATATATTCTTCTAAATTTTCCAAATGTTTCAAATTTAAAATCCTTATCGAGAAAGATAAATTGATGAAGACTGAAATTCGTCACTTGTTTCATCTGGCAAAATTGGCCCATCATTCCGGCTGAAGACAAAAAAATATGTAAGCGTTACATCATTAACAGAGTTTTATTTCTCTTAATATATTATTCCGAAACTTGTTGATGATGGTTTAAACCTAAAATATGCTCTAATATTTATATGGCTATGTATGATTTTAACAGTTTCTATACCATTTTTTTTTTATTATTATTTTGGATACTTTTATACTGACATCCAATGACAGTGTTTAAATATATTTTACACAGTTAATATGTATTATTAGAACGTAAAGCTTTATCGCATAGATTTTTATTGATCCCATTGTTAATAAACATTCCTCTAACTGGGGGGGGGGGGGGGAATGATTTTCTTTTAATATTCATTGGCTTGCATTTTAATGATTCTCCAGATGAAGGCAATGTTTGTAAATTCTCACTGCCGCTACACTTGTCCCCTTCTTGGATAGGCTGAATCGGGATGTGGATTTAATAAAGTAAAAGGGTGAAGATCCCAATAGGTAGAGTATATTCAACTCTTAAAGGACTACAAATTTGTAATAGCGGATCAATACAGTTCCAAAAAGACACTTACAAAACGTGCATAGCTTAAGGTGGCAAATCTTTTAGCCTTTCATCTTAAGTACTCCAAAAATTTTTACAGATATGTCTAGATTTGTTATTTAATATATCGTATTGCTTACAGCTTGCAATGCTGTTGACGATATCTAAGAGAGCTCTTTGGTTGTAAATTAAATAAAAGATTACACCAAATGAATATATATCACATGTTTAATGGAATTCCAATTCGCAAGGGTATAATGTAGTTAAATGCATAACAGTATTATAAGACAATGGTAAAAAATGGTAGGTTATTCAAAGTATGAAAAACTTTTGAAGTATTTAAAATAAGTTTTTAAAAGCTTATAGAAGCGATATATACTTACATGTCTGAAACTTTTAGTTTTAGGGGAAATTTTATTCCATTAAACCTATATTTTACTTTTTATCTGATATATTCTTTGCTTTTATTTAATTCATTTATAAAGAAATATTCTCAGATCATCCTTTGTCTTTGAGGGTCGTGCTCTGACAGGTTAAAAAGTTTTTTTCTTTATTTCTGACCAGCCTTTAAAGTTTGTAAACGACTTTTTAGGGCACTCACTAATTTCGAACTTCTGAAAAATCGAGTAACATTTTCATTTTCGTTCACATATTAAAGAAACGCTTTCTATTATTCTTCAATAAGCAGATTTTATCATTTAGCAAACGTAATATTTTCTTACAAATGTAAAAGTGTTTATCAAATAAGTGCCTCATTTGACTTTCTCCAAACTGACTTCAATGATTTCATTTCTTCTCATATTGCCTCCTTCAAAATTTGTTCTCCAGTGTTTTTTTTTTCTTCATATATATTTCTGAAATTGTATGTCCCACAATGAAATCGATTCCACAGTATTTATATTACTTTACTAATTTGGATCGGAACTGCCATTCTTCACAGAATAATTTAAAATATTTTTTCATAATTTTATTTAAAATAAATTGCTCAATGCTCATTATTCATGTTAAAATAGATTATTTATAAATGTTTTAAAAATTACTAATAAGTAAGCAGTTTAGATAATTTAAATATCATAGAGACTTGCCGTTGTTGTATCGAATAGTTTACGATCTCGATTGAAAACATGATGAATTTTCTCAGTTTTCACTATATTTGTGCATAATAAAGTGGGTTAATAGTTATGATTTATGAATATAAACCAGTTTAATTATAATACGATAAAATTACAGAAAAACATATCCCTTTGAATAGAATGTTATACTTATTTTGCTGCTAGGATGAAATAATAATATTGCTTTCCTTATGTATATCTCCAGAAATTTCATTTTAGTTTAAATTTTTTAAACTTTTTATTTAATTATTTAATTTTGAATCAATAGTATTCTTTTATAATATATGTAAGAGCTTCAAATTACTTCTAATTATAATTATTTAAACTTGCATTCAAATAATGGTATTAAATGCTTTTTAAATGAAATGGCAGTACAAGTAAATCATCAAAATAAGTTTAAAAACAATTGAATATATTTTGTTCGGAAATGAGTAAAGGGGGCAATTAAATAAATTCAAAATGTCATATTTGCATATTTTGATTCAAGACTAAGAGCGATGGACAAATTAAAAGGATTTTTTTAAATATTCGTATTTAATTTAACAGCACGGTATTGAAAATCGAATAAAGTTGTTAATTTTACTGTTGATAGATTTGGAATTTTACAAAAGCCAAGAACGAAATAATTTAAACTACCATGTAAATGCCACATGCCAAATTTTAAATATCTAATATATTGTTTTGATTGTCTTATTCGTATATATGCAGAAATATTGACATACAGAAATAATCACAAAATATATGTATATTTTGTCTTTTTTTTAAAATTCAATGTTGATATACGATGCTAAAATTTGTCGAAATCTCAAAGTAGAATACTTTGGCAATTACAATATTTTCTATATATTCCAATAATATTTTTCTATGTTTCTCTTCGCGTATTTGCAGGTATAAAAAAATTTAATTGGAAACGTTCCTGAGAATTATATACAGTTTTTGGAAACTAATAATAAAAGATCTTTCTGTCCGTTTGTATTATCTTTTTTTTTCTTTTTGTTTGCAATTTACGGTTCTTTTTTATTCTCGTATTACAATTTTGAAGCTTTTTCTTTGTTGCAAGTAAGTAGAAATAAAAAAAATCTTCGTAAGAGGAAATAAATGATAAAAATATATTGAATGCAACGGTAACAAAATTTTATGGCTTATAATCTGGTCAAAGAAATTATTCTTGTAATACCAACTAAAATATTAATTTCTGTTTTAAGCCTTGCCGCATAGATGAACATCAAAGTTATTTCCATTCTTCATCTTATCTAAAAAAAAGTTTACGAATTAAATAATCTTTACTTCTACAACGCAAAAATAAGAACTTTGTTTTATTACGTTATTAAAATATCAAGCATTCCTGACAGATTCCAATAATTCAAATCAATTTCACAAGAATGTCTTCCCTTCCAAAATATTTATCAAATTACCCCCAAAATACTGTAAGGACAAGAAGCTGAAACATCGGCCAGTAATCCTAATCCTAGAAACATAGGGATTGCTTTAATCCAAACAATAGCGGAAGTTTTTAAAAACCACTTCATTTGACTAGTGGTATTCGGGAGGAAGCGGGAAAACCACAAGTGAACATCGGGTGAAAATATGAGATGGTGGAGGAAATTATTTTCATCTGTTGAAAGAAGGGAAGTAATTCAAGAAAATTCACAAAATTTCTTCCGCTCCCTGTTCCCTTCAATGACTAGAAACTTTCCTTGTAAGGGGACCAATTATTTCGGTTACCGACGTCCGAATTCTTGAATTATATACGATGGTGAAAAACAAACGATTTTTATTGGTATTCATTGTGGAGACCGGATGTACTTACCCACTGGAAACGGAAGTAAAATAATATGAATAATTGGGATGCGAAATGAAGTAATTCAGTTACAAAGTACTGGTTTTTGAATGTCGATATCTAAGATTTAGTTTCGGATATTGTAATTGAAAATCTTGCTCACAATTACTTAATTAGCTAAAACGACGATGTAAAATAATCCCTCAAACTGATTAAATATGGATTGTATATACAGTTAATTTTCAAAGTAATATGTACTTTTGTTATATTTGTTTTCGAAAGCCGAAATTAGATCTTACATTCCTAATTTTTAAAAGCGCTATCATAAGTATTAAAAATAGACTACAATTGTAATTTTATACGCTAGTAAGAACATTAGGTTTGAATCAGAATTTTTTATAACATTAACGTCTCTTATTAAAGTTACACTAGTTTGACTAGGGTGATATCAAAGCCATTCCAAACTATCAAAACTCTCGCAACACTTGCAATAGTCAATTCCACTTTAGATCTTGGGTCTATGCGTGTTTACCCCTTAACCGGTTAACTGTTCTTGGAAAGTATACTCGTCATGAAAACAGTACAACATTTTCCGTTATGATGAGTTTATTCAATGATAATTATTATATTTATATAATAATTGTTCGATTATTATATTTATAATTAATAATTATATTTATATAATATATATATGTTTATTACAATTTAGATACGTATTTTCCGAAGAGGCCGAAACTGTTATCTGGTTAATCGTCGTACCCGCACGTTATATAGGATTGAATTATCTCTTCACAAAAACTTATAAACTGAAAGCAAATCTTCAAAAATATCGTAATTCGTTACAAAAATTGAATATCATTATTCACAAAAACCTCAAAAATTTTATGGATTTTTAATTGAATCAATGCTATACACTTTCCTGAAAGGAAAAGTATCACCTAATTAGATAATAAAAAATAAACCATCTAAGGTGTAAATCGGATGCATAATAAGTTAACAGTTAGTAAGTATGATGTATAGCTATAGAGATAGGGATATCGCGTAAGTATTTGAAAGCCAAAATAATTATGTCCCAAAATGCCTGTTGTGCTACTTTAAAACGGGAAATTAATATAGCAAAGTCAATAAAACTTATCAAATTCATGAAATCTATAATTACTTAAAAGTATAAAACCTTAACGATATGACAAAATTTATAACTTTTTCATAAAGCTGTTCACTTCTAGAATTAACCCAAATAAATTCATGCTCAATATTTTTATAATTGCATTAAAAAACGACAGAAACACAATAATATGTCGTTTTAGAATGGAAAGGAGGAAATGTCTATTTAGAGCAGTGAAGATAAGTTGCCAACACGCAACTATTTTGCGTGAGAGACGCGTTTGATTTAAACTCACCCAGAATAATTTCTTTTGGGTTTTCCGGCCAGAAGACCGTTTGGAATCCACTTTGTTTTCGTTTCATGGTTAAATGATTCATGTTTTTTTTTTCTCAAGTTAAAGTAGATTTCCTTCAGATAAGGTTACTATGAATGATTTTAGTTTATTTCTTAATTTGTTTTGATTGATTTTATTTTTAAGTATTTTTATTTGAACTGATTATTTTCGTGTTTGTTAAAGCAAAATTCAGTAATAGAATTTCTATTCAGTTCCTGATATATTAGTAATCTGAAAGTTTTTGATTTTCGATGCCAATGAATTATTTTAATAGTTTTTTTCATGTGTGTGAGGACTTCTGTCAGTAAAATCCGAAAATTTGTCTTCATTGTTCCATAATATCAAAATAAAAATTCATTCAAGAACACTTGCTCTGTGTACGTTTTTAGAGGATTTATTACATTGCTATTGAATTTTCAATAAAATTATCTGAACTATAGTCTTAAATTGATTACAATTGAGATTAGTGCAATCTAAACAAAATTGTAATCTTTTTATTAGATTGTAATCACATTGTTTTTCTTATTCTTTAATTTATAATATTACAATAGTGTAATTAATAATAAGGGTATATTTTAATGTAGAAAATAAATTAAACAACCAAAAATATATTTTCTAATACTTGATGACTTATTGTATCATAAAAAGACTTTATAAAAAATTAATTAATAATTTTTGAATAACAAAATGCAGTAATTATTATAATTATCCTCACAAATTAGATGGACAAAGGAAATTTTATATTTATAATTAATGTATTGTCTTGCATCTGCTTAAGAATATTGGGTGTGAAAAACAATATTAAATTTCGACTATCATTTGCTAATGAATTTCAAAACTGTGTAAATCATCGTAAATTACTAATCCTAACTGATCGAAGACACAGGAAAATTTTGAATGATCGGAATGCCATGATAGTATAGGCAGATAGTCCTAAGTATAGTCCTGAAGACCATCAACAGCCACCCCCTCCCGTACGAAGCATGTACCGTCATGAAGGATAGTCGATCTTACACCATTTCTGTACCAAAAGGGTGGTGAAAACTGGCGATAGGTAACTGTGGTTTGCCTCTTTTCGGTAATCCATTTAAAGCATAGAACAACTTAGTGGAATTTCGACATTTTATTTAGCTCTTTATTAGTTATTTAACGATTTCTTGGCGCGTAAATAATATTATATACAAATTTCTTCCTCAAAAAAAAAAAAAAGACATGAAAATTTTCTTCTTTTAGATGGTTGAAAAATGTGCTAATTAGAATGTTGGAAATTTGGGAAGAGATAAAGAATTATACCAGAGTGCTGAAAAAGGAAAAATTTCCAAAGCTCTTTTGTAAATCATATGCCATAGTATTTTGCATATGACTTATAACTGAGATAAAAAGAACCAAAAACAATATGAATTTGCTAAAAATTTTTTCCCAAATGATAATACCATTTTTAACTTTTTATAAGGTCTAGTAAACCTCTTATGCCATTCATTGCTGAAGGCGTAAAAAATATTGATCCTGGATGCAACTGGTACATTTAATATTATGAAAATAAGAATATTTGGAAATTAAGCAAGATGTTTATAAATTATCAAAATTTAATTGTAAAGACGAGTCAATTCTTATCCTTTTTCTTAGGTACGATTTGGCTTCACTGGGGACAAGATTTTAAAACATTTATTTCGGAAAAGGATTTTTTAAATTTAAAATTACAGTGCCAACATTTATTTCGAAGAGACTAAAAATATTTTTTGAAAAATCACCAATAAGTTTCAAATTTATTAGATGTTTATTTTGAATTGATCCAAGAAAATTGGCTCCAAGTTGTGACAAACTAAAAAAATATATTGTCTCGGTTACTGAAAATATTATGTATAAAAGGATGTGATTATATATTAACTGAATTTAATTCTTTGCTAAGTAACTATAATGACTCGGTTACTGAAAATATTATGTATAAAAGGATGTGATTATATATTAACTGAATTTAATTCTTTGCTAAGTAACTCTAATGACTACTTAGCAAAGTATTAATATCAAATTCTTCAAACTTTCTGAAATACGATCCATCAGAAACTATTAGTATTAATAATTTTTGTTGTATAAACATTTAGGAAAAGACAAAACTTGAGCAAAGTGTGAAAAATAATACACGAATATTTAATACTTTCTCATAGGCAAACTGATTTTAAAAAGGGACTTTTTTTGTAACAAAAGAATTGAAATTGAAAACCTAAAAGAACAGTCTTTTATAGCTCATTGAAATATAACTTATTATTTGAAATATTCTGCAAATTCCCTTGAAATCACGAAGGAACTAAGATTATCTGTAGCAGGAGAAAGACAAAAATATGTAGCTTACCAGAAGGATCAGAAGATATTACAAAAAGAAATTCAACTGAAAATAAGAAATGCTTTCTGATTTTTTAAATAAACTAAGAATTAAAAAAATATCCTTACAAGATGCAGCTGAGAAATTGGAAAAGGAGTTTTGAAAAATTTACAAAGGAAGGCGATTTGTTACATGGAATAAAATATGCTTATCAGTCAAACAGTTTTCGCTGCTCAACCAGAGAGGGAAAAAAATCAGAATTGGGAAATATTGAGGAAAGGTAAAATACAACCCTTGAAAAGTTGAAAGAATATTTATTCACCCCTCCCCCATGTAATGAGTTTTCTGTGTCTGGTACATTTCTGTATACACAAACATAAAAAGCTTCCTGACTCTTCAAAAAAAAGTCATATATTGCTTTTAATATTGTTATGAAAGCTCTGATAAAAACATGAATAGTGTTAAAACTTTTGAAACATTATTTATAATCAATAAATTTTCGAATTGTCAAACTGTATATATTTTTTTAGAGTTTGTTTGTTTTATTACATTATTTATAAAGGCGAAGCGTTAGTGTATAGACGGAATGTACAGATGTTAGCGTATAGACGCTTTTATTTTTCGTAACAAACGCATTAAATTAATTGTTATTAGTACATCAAAACATTGCATCCAAATTGAATTAAAAATAGTGACAGTAGCCTTAAAAAAAACCTTAAAAAGTCCTTAAATTTTTACACAGGAAAAGAGTGGAAACTCTGATATAACGTCTTATAATTCCGTCTTTTCATTATGCATACAGTCTATAAAGCAAATAATTTTCCTTCTTTACAATATTAATCCAGTGTCAAGGGCACAACTTCAGAAAGCTAATCAGTTATGAAATTTATTCAGTCATTCACAAATGGAGCTTTCCTTTTTCTTTGAACCTTGAATTCTTTCTTATAGTATCAAAATAGATTGATCTAGTTAAAATTTTGTTAATCTTCCACAAATCTTTCATGAAGCAAATCAGCTTAAAAGCAATAAAAGTAAAATAATCTATGTCAAAAGCAGGTAACTAGACAAGTTAATCAGATGTAAAATCAATGTAGACAACTTGTATGTTATTTCTTTATTTCTCTTAATCAATTTCTTTCCTGTTATTAGGCTGTTTTTATTTTATTTTTCATATATTTTAATGTTTTGGTATTTTTAAATATATTTACATTAGGTTTCTTTAAATGTTTTTTAATAAAATATCAAAAATGCAGCTTCTTATTTGAAACACTTTTTTAGAAAGGATTATCTTTTTTTTTAGAATTACGTTTTTTCAATAGATTTTTTTGAAAATTTCCTAATAATTTCCTAATAAAATAATAAATATATATTGAAATGATTTCATAGAATTAATCAATCAAATTAGAAATGAAAGTATTTGAAAATGCACAAATCTAAAAAACAGTAGTACGTTTTTATTTTAGAGGCAAAACTATCAAAAAAGAATTTTTTTTTGTATTGAATTAGTTTAAAAAAGAAATATAATTTCACCTAATTTTCATATAAATTCAGATTAATTTAAAAATGTGTTTAAAGACTGCAAATATTTGTTTTGCTTTCCAATTCAAAAACGTCATTTCCATAAACCTCTTTAGAAATAGCAGTTGTAGATAAGCATATTCTTGTTATTTTTAGATACGTTCGCTTAATTGGATAAAATGTGAAAAGCACCGATAATTTGTAGTTATCAGTTTAAATTATTATTTTCTACTAAATGCTAATGTGTTGGAAATTTTATTTTGATTCATTGATATACTGGTGCTCAGTAAAAGATATATAAGGATTATAGGAACAATTTATTTGGGCAAAAGGAAAATTGATATTTGCCGATTTGAGGGGAGTGTCACGGCCTTCTTGAATTCAAGGTTCTTAACTTACGGACATAACTGGTGACTAGAGTTATGGCATGACAATGGTATTATTCAATAAGTGATTATGCTTAGTAAGATAAATGATAATAAGTGACAATTTATTAATTAAATCGGAAAAGAGGAAAAAAATGAAGAGATGAGAAGAAGAAATTTACCTGAATGAATTTCGGGAAGCACCGAATCAAGTCGGTGGGATAAGGTTATGAATGATGTCTTAGACATGAAGGAGTTGACGAGGTCTCTTAGTATTTTTGGAAGTGAAGGGTTTTAATTTTTAATTCTGTAATTGCGAAGTTTTCGCTTTTGTCGGTTTGTTCAAAAAGACGTGTAAAGAGTTTCTTGTGGAAGTCTTGCATAGCTGCGACACTAAGATCTTTTTGGATGTTAGTGTCTCATCCTGACAAACTACGGCATGTTGCTGCATTGCCTAACCTTCACATTTTGTGGAGGAAATTTCTTACTTATATGAAATACAACCGACGTGATATTTATAAAAATGAGATTCCAAATGGTTGCTGTAATAATGATAAACATTTACATATGAAGGATGAAAACCGGGCTCAAACGAAACATAATAGTAACGTAGTAGTAACAAAATGATTAGTAGGGACTTGAGTAACAAATTAATATGAGACTAGATTCAATAAGTTGCCACTATTTCACTGATTTTTTTTAAATCATGAGCTTTCTCGATTTTCACTTAGTAATGTTTGAAATTTGTTTTGGAAATTAAATCAATTAATGAAATCGGGATATTTTGTTTACTTGCATCTGAAATTTATGCAAAAAAATCAATTTGAATGCCTGCTTTTTGTTATTTTTTTATTGGAGTTGATATCCATCTATATTGTTAACTTGCTTGTTTTTAATCAATTTCAAAATTAATGAGAGTACTTTTCCTTTAATAGCGTTGTATTCAAGACAGAGAACTTATTCATTTTAGTATAACTATCCGAAAGCGTATAATTCAAATGTATTCATTCATTTCCTGTTAAAAAGAAACAAACAAACATTTCAGCATTATTAAAAGGGCTAAAATCAGATAATCATTAACGGAACAAAAATTCATGCAATGATGATAAAGTACATGATAGACAGTAAATAATAGTTTCTGCTTCCAGTAAATAATGGCTTGATATTTATTAGCATAAAAATGAGACCTTTTGGAAAACCTGAAATAACTTTTAAAATTAATTTTTAAAAAATGAATCAAATATCAAAAACTTTATTACCGCATAGTTGGAATACTTAAACTTTCCTTATCAACTTTTGCATTTCAAAACGCTTAATATTAACAATTAACGCTTATTAACACAATTAAAAACACTTAATATTACAAATTATGGAGAACTAAAGATAATCTAAGATATATGATCAACGAAATATAAGTTTGCCTGGATTCCACTGAAAATCTGCCGGGCATATGGGGCGACGATATTATATATTCTTCGGACACAAACGCATTCAGTACTTGAAGTCGTTCTGATCCCTTTAATCCCTAATCTAAAACGTATCTTTAACGAAATAAATCAGACTAATCAGGAATATTAAGAAAATATAATAATAAATTTATCATTACCTTCGGTACTTTTATTCTTTTGATCAGGTCAAATTTCTGTTCATAAAATTCACATCAAATATTACAAAAAAGATAGATTTTTGTGAGTAAAACCGCGGAAATTTTTTCCCATCGAGTTTCTCGCATATTTAGATAATAATAGTGCCTTCATTACGATTCTCCGTATGATATTCTGCTTCTCATGAACAGATCATAAACAATGAGGATGTAATGACAAACTCTCATAGGTCATAACAAAATCCACAAAATGGAATTCTTTTCCATCCCACATTTCAAGCACAACAAAAATATTTCGTTTTATGTTTTTTAATAATGAAGTAAACCATGCATTAATTTTGAGCGTCTTCCTTCCAACTGATTGGACCTAAATTCTAATGCAGAATTACAATTGTGATCACATGACCGCATACCAAATTTCATTTATATCAGTTGGGTTTTTTTTCTTTTTGTTTTTATCTTGCCTCCATATATACAAATATACAAACTAAACCTTATGGGGAATTTTGTTCAAAATTTAATTCACAATTTCTGATAATAAAAACTACATACAGGATTTCATCTACATAGCTTTTTCTTTTCTTTTGAGTTATCGTGTTTATGTGCATATGGGCAGACAGGAAAATAGTTTCTTTAGATTTATTTCGTCCGAAATTTGATAGAAATTGCAAATTTGGGGATATCTCTCTATCTCTATATAAATGATAAAAAGCATTAAAATATATATACTTATAGAGCTTACAAGAGTAAGGTAGATTAACTACGATAGTATCAATGTCTAAATATTGCTAGGATTTAATAAGATTTTTAATTTATACGAGTATCTATTTAAAATAGCAGGCCAGCAATCCTATAAAGAAAACTGCAGTAGAGACAGATAAAACGGCAATTTATACATAAATAAATTGCAAGTAAATAAAATGTTAATGTTTATTTACATAAAATAATTTACTAACAGATTTCCATATGCTGACAAGGTGGATAAGAAATTCCCAAATCTGCCTTGTAGATGTGAATTTAAATGATCACTTATGATATCAACTCATCATATTAATAAAAAAAAAGAAAGTACAACTGTTTGGCTGCGTGTATGTGTGTAGACTAACTCCCAACAGGGATGACCTTTATATCTATAAAGAAAAGTAAATCAAAAGTATATTCAAAGTTGAGATGAAATAACTCCAGAAAGACAAATGTGTGAAACTTTTTTAAATTGTTATTAATGTTTTAAATTTGGGCTTTTTTCTACAATAACATTAAAAAAATATATATATTTCACGAAAAATATTTTCACATTATTTTAGCCCTCTAAAATGTATTTTTCATTCATATGAATTTAGTTAACATACAATTTTATCATTACATTTACAAATTTTTCAAAATAATTTTATCTCATTTGGAACAATATTTCCCATTCTTCTAAGTAATTTCATTTCATTGTTTCATCAGATCTTAAAATAACATACTTTTTATCGTAAGAAAATATTACAAAAATTCTGTTCTGCAACAAGATTAAAAAAACTTTTACATCAAGAGTAAAAAAAAAAAAAAATTAATATCAGTTTTATTATTGTGATATTTTATTATTAATTTAACCCAATTATGTATTAACCCAATTATTTATTTTTCTTAATAAAATACAGTTCATTTTTCTTGCCTTTTCTAAGAATTTTTTTTAACAATTACTTGAAATGAAAAAAAAAAAAATTAAGTTTCTCTTAAATTTATCTCTTCTCTTGTATGTGGGGGAAGAGGTGCTTGTATTTTCCTTCGCACAGATTATAAAGCAATTTTATAAACCCCTTTTTTCATCATCTTTAAGACATTCTTTTTTTTTTAATTACATTAAACTCCCGATTATCCGTCGCGGAAGTGGATACCTCGAAAATAACTGGAAAAGGATAGACTTTCAACACTAAAATGGCTTTGAAATGCTTTTATTTAGATCAGGGGACCTACATTTGATATTAAGACTTAATAAACAGCAGATTTCTAACTTACAAATTTTTCTTCAGTTTTTTTTTTTATCAAAAAACATCGGACGATTTTTTTTAAATTTTAGATTTTAGAATATTTTATCTTTATTTGTAAATAAATTTTTAACAAAATTTTATTCACAGATAATCAAGAGTTTACTGTTATATCTTAAACCCATCTTTTCATCTTTTTCCAGACACTCTCATATAAAGAAAATTTGATTCCTTTATGTAATATATTTATAGCTTATAAATAATATGCAGTTATATTTATAATTTGTAAATAAGGTGTAATTATTAAAATTAAATTTTTTCTTTGAACAATGAAAAGTAATTTTCAGTGAATCTCATATTTTTAGAGAATCATTTTACGAAGAACATTTTTAGTATTTGAATGTAATGAACTGAGCCAATAAGTCCATTAAACGCGAAGCATTCAATACAATTTCGTTCAGTTAGTATGAAAATTAGTTCCTACTAAGTTTATATATGCTTACGCATTAGATTATACATATACTATGTTTATACATTTTCTTGGGAAATTTTTCGCTTTTTGTACTTGGAAATTCACTTTTTAGTTGCTTTTGTAGCAATATATACTTCCAAGAAATCAAAAATAAAAAAGGCTAAAAAATTTTAAGTTGTTAACATACCTAAATTAATATTATTAATATGATGAGAGAACAAAATGGTTAGTCTAAATAACAAATTCTCTGTCTCCATTCACGCAAAACTGCAAAAATAAGATTGTGAAGTCTTGGAGCAACCGCCATATAGCCCAGATTTGGTACCCTCAAATATTCCTGTTTGGACCACTGGAGAGGTTTTTAAAGACGACCTCCAGAGGGGCTGGTGTCATTCTATGAGACCGAAAATACTGAGACGATCCAATCATGTTGAGATAAATGCTTCAACATAAAATGGTAATTATGTTGAAAATTAAAAAAATTAATAATAGTACTTTCATTTCAGTTTCATATTATTTTTCATTGCAATATTTTTTTATTGAGTTTAAAATTATACGCGTTATTTTACCAAACGCTTTCTTTCAATGAAGCTAAATAATAAGCTAATTATAAAATAAAGACAGCTAAATGATATCTGGCATATATGTAAACATTAACATATCTAATATTAATATGTGATATTTCAATAAGGCATAACCTTCAAAGAATCAAATTGATAATGTACATTTAATTGTTAATATACTGCAGAATTTCCAGCATATTT
The DNA here is from genome assembly GCA_026543865.1 of Argiope aurantia. Classification (NCBI taxonomy): domain Eukaryota; kingdom Metazoa; phylum Arthropoda; class Arachnida; order Araneae; family Araneidae; genus Argiope; species Argiope aurantia. Next base: position 249,116 of record JAPMOR010085849.1, on the reverse strand, counting down.
TGTAAAATGTTTTTATTTCCTTTTTTTCCAATCTTATACTAAATAGAATGCAAACATTCTTTGACACATAGAAAGCTCAAAAATATAATTATAGGTTTGTTATTATTCCAAAAATTAATGTAAAAGTCTTTTTATTATACGACTATTATAACACTCATTATCTAATAAGAATATGAACACGCTGCATACCTCAGAATGACCAGTCAATCTGGACGTGCTGGATCTCTGAAGATTAAAAAGCCATTTTTGTTCATTGAATGGCGATACTTTTGCAAGGTGGTTTTAAATACTCCCAGAAATTTACAGGTCATTGTAATAATTTCTCTATCGTCTATTTCAAACGGAACTGTACTAATGTAAATGCTGCATTTTCGTATAATTTGTTTTCCAAAGATATGAGTTGGTGGACAACCAGTTAAAATTTGGGATTCTTTGGTAGCAGCAGTTTTGTAATGTCTAAAGGAAATCATTTTGTTTTAAGTTTTTTTATTCTGACTAATCGATCAAATTTCAGATTCATATACCATCCTTCATAATTATATTTTTAAATACTTTTTTCAATATTTGGGTTTAACTTCTTATGTTGCTCTCAATAATGGTTTATTTTTTGATGCATGTTCAAACTTTTCTGTTTAGTAATGTCAAGATGGGGAAGACCTATAATTCGATAATCAATATTAATTTCAAGATATTTTAATATTTTGATTGTTGATATAGATTGATTGTGCGATTTTTTTTCTTGTGAGGAACATAATAAATTGAATTTGGCTTGTATTCCTTCTAAATTATATTTTATAGCCGAATCTTTGTTAAGTGGATTTCTAAACTTTTTTCGAAAATCTATATTAAGTAATCTTGTTCGAAGCCAATAAAAATATGTTGTTGTAAAGCATGGTAATGTCTCAATTTGTTTCCCTCTCAAAACTTCTTAACACTCTATATGCAATAATTAATCATAAAATGTCCCTTGTGATGCACTTGCAGTAGTTAAAATCAATATAATTTTCAATATAGATAATTTTTCTATTTTATACAAAAAATCTTAATTATATGGATTACAAATTTAAAGAACCTCTTCAAATAAATTAACAATACTGTGCAAATAAATTAATAATATCGTGCAATTCTATGCTATTGAATTTACTTATTACTACCTTAAAAAGTATATTCTTTAACTGAAAATTTTTCTTATCCTTACAAACATACAAACATACAAATATAACTCAATAACTTAAATAACAAAAAAATGACACAAAAATAATTTACATAATTTAAGAATTTAGCTTTAACAAAAGAGATAAAGATTAAAAAAAACTGACCAATCCAGCTATCGGGGGTTTGGATAATTTAAAGGGTACAGAGAATGTAGTTGTAATGTTCTTTGAATATAGATATTTTCAAATATTGATTTTTTTCTATCAATATTGATATATATTTATTTTATTCTTTCCATCAATAATGATAGAAAGAATAAACGCAAACTCTATGTATATATGAAAGAATTATTTATAATAATTTTTAGTTGATCTTTAAATTAGTCTAACTTTATGTAATTAATAAAAAGCTAATTGATAGGCAAAGAAACAAAACAACATCAGTATTATGAATTTTGAAGATGTTACATAATTTTGATTATCCAAAATAGATAAAAAAAAAATGCCGTTGTATTTTTAAAACATTTGGGCAATTTTCCTTTTGGGATATCTCAACGAAGATATAACTAAGTAATGCAGTGAATTTTAAAATTCCTAAGTGGCTTAGTACATTTCATCTTTCAAAATTGCCTTTTGTTGTTAGCATGTAGTAAAAAACATCAGTAGAAAATCCTTCAAAAAAGATGTTTTTAGTGGTATCTGTTTCAATCAAGAAGTTGTTTTCCACTGAGTTTCTGGAGCAGTAAGAGATTTGCGTGAGACTAGAGTATTATTTTTATCCCAATAGTTGTTGGCAAGAAATGGAATAAATAGACAAATCATTTTTGAACGAGAAAAGTAATGGATTTTGAAAATTTCTAATGAATTTACCAACCTCATAAAAAATATGATTCTGGTAGGATATCAGCCATCTACAACTCTAATTAAATTTTTTAAATTCAGTTAGAATGTTTAAATGAGATTTTTGGTTTATGTGCTTATGTTAAGAGATTTTCTTAGTTAAAAGCCTTTTAGTTATGTTTGTCAAAATATTTATTTTAAAATAATGCTTCTATCTCATATTAATTACAGAAAGAATCTAATTCTTCATCTTCGAAAAGTAATTTCCTGCTTCATAAATAGTTATTGTGAAACTAATTAGAAATAGTTAAATTTTGTAACAATGGTAAAAAGAAATCTATTGAAACAGTCTTTGACCCCAGTCGTTAAAATTACATCCAGTTGGAAGCGAATTAGTTGATTTATTTTATTGATTATCATTAATGTATGTTCCTAAGGTATATAGAATCTATAAATACCGAGTTTTAAAGAATAAATCAAATTACCATTAATTTATTTGACGAAAAATATGTTACTAAAGTAATGAAAAAAAGTAATGAAATCTATTTTCAAAGAAGAATTGTGAAGATTCTTTCAACAAATATAAAAACGATTAATCATTGCTTATAGATGGCTGCTTTAAAATTTTATTTAAATGCGGATGCAGTTATTAGCAAAATCATAGCTAGCTTACAGCTTTTCATTAGTTGAAGATGTAAACTTTCCAACACTATTTTACAATATACCATTCTCATAGTCTTTGAAATTTTTTAGCCATTGTTTAGAAAAATAAGCATGTTAAATGTCATTAGGAATATTTTCATAAATTATAATCTTTCCTTTTAAACTCTAAATTTAGCACAAAAAAAAATCCCAAATTTCTTTTAGCAATTACTCTAAGCTTTACAGATTCTGTGAATTTGCGTACTTTTATATGAAAATTAAAATTTAAATACATGTTTCCTTTTCAAAAATGGAAATTAATAATTTTCATTTTGAAATTTGCTATTTTTTTCATATAAATTAATATATTACAATGAAGCTCATGAGTCGCGAAAAATCTGTGAATATTTTACTGTACGTGTTATAAAATTATAAAAAAAATCAACAGGTTAAAAAAATGTATTTTATTTACACGTCTAATAAATTATCTAAAAATACAATAGAAAAATAGCTGGTTATTTAATATATATATATATAGATACATTATATACAAAAAATGAAAAACAAAATCACTTCTAATACAAATGAAAATACTCGAAATATAAATACAAATTCTTAAAGTGGGTGAGATATACATATTTATTAGTTTTTATTCATGTATTTAGATTCAGTTAGATCGATTTATTCATATCCAGAAATTCACGCCTTCGTTATAAATTTTACCACTTATTTGTGATTATTTTTTTAAATATCAATGACTTTTAAAGTGAATAATAATGGCAATCGTTAAATTTCTGTAGTTGAAAATCCCAGTATTTCTTTTATTGGAGATATTTTGCCAAAACTTTTGTTAAGATATAGACAGTTGGCTTGATAAATTTTATCTAAAAATAATTGATAAGCTCTAAGAAAAATCTACTATAATAATTACATTTATCTATAAGGATTTAATAGTATCTAGTTTAATTCTTCCCTTTTTTTTACATATCTGTGGTTTTAGGATGACCATATGGCTAAGATATCAAGAAAAATAATTCATTACTGTACATCTATGAAGCAGAATTTCTATTTAATTTTACAGCTTGATAGATATATAAAAGTAAGGCAAGTAATATGCATGATATTGTCATTAATAAGTATTCAGAAATTAAGCATTTCTATCATTCGATAAATTTTACATTCATTATTTACTCAATCTTTATCAGATTGCTTGATTTTAAAAAGATTATATTTTATTTATCTCAGCATCAGAAAAGCTTTAATTGATTTTTATTATTAGAAAGTTAGAAATTTACGAGAACCAAGGAAATTAAATTATGTAATTTTGTCAACTTTTTTCATTATCATGTAACTAATAAATTCTGCCATACATGTTTCAATAAATTAAACTCATCACCAGTATGTACAAAGAACAGTAAGACACAAGAATGGCTCAAGGAACTAAAAATATTTGCCACGATATTCCAAAGTTAAGAAGAAAGTTCTAAGTTCCATTTAAATGAGAAACGTCCATCTACCTCATTCCTATCGCTCCTGAATTGGTTGACTAATTCTACGACTTGGCAAATAGATCTCCGGATTATCTGGAGTTTTGGCTTCGTTCCAGGAAGAAACGAAGGCCATCTCTACCTACTAAAGTGTAGATTTTTTTTACATATAAAACTCCTTATCAACCGATTGTTACTCCTTTACCAGCTTCTGCTCCAAAAAATAAACGCCCATTTAGTTTTAAAATTGGCTTTGGTAAGAAACCAATAGGTACAAGTGTTTCTTGCACAGGAGTAGATGCTACAGGCCTGTGGATTATAGGATTTACTATTGGGGGAATAGGTTTTATAATTGGAGATACAGGCTTCGTAACTTGAATATCAACTGCTGGAGGCTTGATAGCAACATTTACTCCTACTCCTATAGCTTTACCGCCAGGCTGGTGAGACTTAGCATTGCTTCCTACAGTCTGAGATTTTTCATATTCGCCATCTTCAGTTGCATGATCATTCGTGTCTCGCTGTTGTTCGTCAACGTTTTGTTTCTGGTGATCGTAGGGTTGTTCCTGATAATTATGACCTTGATCTTCTGATTCGGCATTGGAATGCTGATTATCATAGTTCTGAGGTTGGCTATAACCTTGTCCTTGTTGTTGTTGCAGCAACTGCAGTTGTTGAAGTTGTTGCAGCTTCAATTGTTCATCACGAAGTATTTGTAATTGTTGTTCTCGAAGTAGCTGTAAGATTTGTTCGCGAGCCAATTGGAGCTGTTGTTCATCGACTTCTTTTGCATGAGAAGACTGTTTATAGTTATTAGGTTTCTCTAAAGCTTGCTGATTTGCCTGAGAATCGTATTTATTGTCGGTTGGGTTATCATATTCTTCGTGATTAGATTCATATTCTACTTGTGGACTACCTTCATAAATCTGGCTATTCAAAGGTTGATTTTTCTGGGATGATTTGTAATTTTCATGCTTATCATTTTCTTGATAATTTGAAAGTTGCTGGTTCTGTTGCTGAAGTTTTTGCAAAAGCTGGAGCTGCTCTTGAATTTTTTGTATATCATAAGCTTGATTATTGCCATATGTGTCAATATCGTTAGGGGTCTGCTTTTGTTTATTCCTATACTGATATTTTCCTTCATCGATTTCGTAATTGTTTACTGCTTTTTCATTTTCCAAATTGATTTGATCGTAAGGTAATTCGTATGGATCTACAATATGGTCATAATTTCTGAATGATTGCTTTTGTTTATTTTTGTTATAACTTGTATCTTGGCTGGATGCTAAATTGGTGTCAAAATATCCTTTGTTTCCAAATACATAATCTCTAGGATCGTAGGGATCATCGTAGACTTGACCAATTCTGTTGCTGAATAGCCTTAAAGGCGACGCCGCAGCAACCTGTAAAAAAATGTAAATATAAATGAATTGGTTGATAACTACTGTATAAAAAATTTTACATTTGTTAAAAATATTTTTCTTGTCTTTTATTTTAGTCTTCCCCGGCATTTCCCCCAAAATGTACGTTGTAGTATTAAAAAAAATATTTGTTTTTGTGAAATTTCTGAAGCATTAAACTGAAACGCATTCAGTTACATATTAATCATACTCAAAGAAGATCTGCAAGTTAATAACTCAAAAAAAGCGATAATTTTTCTCAAACAGTTTAATAATAATAATAATTGATTCAGGTATGAGATTTCTCTCCACGGAACGAATGGGAAATTTTTAATTAAAAAAGCTGCAAAATAAATGTGTAATTTAAGAATTACTCTGGGCATTTCCAAACAATATGGGCTTAAATCCAGCTTATTGTTTAAAGGAAAATCGAAAGTAAAGTTTTCAGTCTGCAAATATCTGTTTTTAATTTAATTGTACAATTTTTTTCTTTTATATCAGAAATAAACCAAATAACTGATTGCATCTGATTTAAATAGGAGGATAAGAGTAGGACTCACATTCCCAATTTTTTACTTCCTCTATGTAGTATTATAAAAAATTCATTTTTCTCTGAGATCATGCATATCGTTGCTGCTGATAATACTCCTGGAATTTTCTATTACAATGCTTCTGATAAGGATTTAAGATAGACAGTAATATAAAAAATATATTTCCTTCAATTCATCTTATTAAATGACGACTTATTCAACCTACATTTCAAAATGTAGGTTGAACAAGTCTACTTAAAACTTTGAAAATTAAATATCTCTTACTTTTTTGGAATATTTTCTAATTATGCATACTTTTGTAGGTTGGGTATTAAAGTTTTTAATTATAAATAAGTTAAGTGACAAATAAAATTTACCATTGATGATAAATTTACTGAAATTCTACACTAAAAATTCCCTTTTTTTCTACACTTAAGATTTAATTTTAACATTGAGCCTTTTTAGAAATTATATTACTTACTGCTAAAATAATTTCCATAATAATATGAAATCCGAGCTATTCATATTTTAAAATTGATTTCTTAAGTCATTGAAACAGAAAAAAAAATTTAAATGTGTTTTGGTGATTTATGTGACCATGGGTGTTTTGCTGAAAATTCCAGTAAGTCTATTTCGGAAAAGATTTCAAAGTGATTACATAATAGGTAAATTCTTATAATTATGAGAACTATAAAATATTTTCTGATTTTTTTTTCTTTTTGAAAATATGAAATATTATATTTTGTGTGTTCTGAAAATGTTCTACTATTTTACATTTTTCTTTTAAATTAAAAAAGAAATAGTTTTAAATTATTAAGTATTTAAATATGATTTTGATGGAAGCAATGGATTATTTTAATCTTGTATAGAATGAATATAACGTACCCGATTCAAGTTTCTTAATATCAGTGATAAATTTACATACCCTTTCTCTGTAAAAGAAGTTGATTAACTAGAAACCATTCTAAATTATATTTCATTCTAAAAATGCATGTTGTTAGTTTTAAGGTAATTTGTAAGTTCTCAACAATTATAATTCTGTATTCTGCGTTTGTCAAATTCAGTGAAAATAAACTTTTTAATGTTTATCAAATTTATCTAGAAATTTTATTAAATGTATTTATTTAAGTTAGACATATTTACATTCATAAGATATTGTGTACATCTAATTATTGATAAATGAACTTATTCTTAATAGAATATCCATAAGTTTGAAAGCAAATTCCCAAAATTGCATTATTTTTAATCAAAACTGGAACTTTCCTTTACAGAGTTATCTATCATTTTAAAAATAGATACAATCGAAATGCATCAAACATACTTCTCATTTATCAAACATCTATTCTTCCACTTAACGAAATTGCCTGAAATTACAGTTCCTAAAACATCGCAATAATGTACTAACTAATCCTTTAATTGTTGTATTTCAGCTTCAAATATATTCATATGCAAAGCCTATTACGAAAAACTCTATACGTTTCTTACAGTTCACTTGAACGGAATTAGTCCCATGTTTACCACACGCCTCAGAAATAAACACCCACAAACCTTCCTTATCATCTGCAAAACTCCTCATTTTATTCATCTCATTTTTCTAAAATTTTCCGCACTTGAATGATTACGCTTTGTTCGACAATTTTACTGACAATTTCCCATGAGAAAAACCGCCTTCCTAATATAGCAGTTTAGTATGCATCACGTGATAAGTTCAGAGCAGTTACACACTGAATTTAATTCACTCTTTTGTTTGTTGTCCTCCACCCAAAGATTTTACAGGCATGCTATCTTTTTTTAAAAAGACCGAATTTACCTGTGTGTGCCTGTTAAATCACAAAGTTTACCTGCCGTAGAGGTCGGAGAGGTCTTCCCAGTCGCAGAATCCTTGGAAGGATCAACATCCTCCTGATCATCCTTCGAAGTCTCAGTACCCTTCTTGCTAGAAGCAATCTGGAAAGCATGCCACCATTGACCACTGGGAGGTTGGTGTCTCTCTGAATAAGTACAGAGTCAGGATTCGGCTGCTGAACTTGCAGCTGGGCTTCTGGTAGCTGCTGGAGGGCAGCTGGTGCTGCTTCTTGTTGTTGAGCATTGCGATTGAGAAAGAAGTCTTCCAGGCTCATTCTTCTTTGTGCTGGTTCTTTTTCCTGTTGTTGACTACCAGCTAATAAGGCTGCCAGAGAGTTCTCACTTGCAGCAAAAGCCTTTAAAATATTTTTGAAAAATTAGCGATTTGGTATTTTTTCAGTAAAAATGAATGTATTATGAAAATTCTGAAAATTTGATTTAAAAATTTCTATGATTTGATTCAAAATTTTCTTTCTTAAACTAAACAGTTTGGTTTACATTTTTCAAAAGAACACATACAAAACTATGTAATACCTTGGATTTGTTAAGAAAATTGTATCAGCGCTTTAAACCAAAACATTTAAAAAAAAAACACCAGCAAAATAGTAACCTTTAAAAAGTATAAATTTTTTCAGGATTCAAATTGCAGTCAGTTTGAAAATAGTGATTTATATAATGAATTTAAATAGTGAAATTCTAACTGATTTCCTGTTTAATGGATAGCTTTGTTCTTTTAAATCTAATGTTTAATTTTATTTTTATATTTTAAATTAAATATTTACTACTTAAGTGATAAGGATTTATTGGTGTACTATTCATTGGTTAAAAAGGTTTGTTTTGAAATTCATTGTTTTCATATATTATTTTTCCAACTCCAAAAACTTTTTTTAAATAGTGTAATTTAAGTAACTGATAAGTTTCAATTTATTTAACCCAAGAATATTTAAAACAATACGACTTGCTGTAAGCAACAACTTCATTTTTAAGAAAATAACATATCCTTTATTTAAACAAAGGCACAGTGTTTTAATTTTGCATCATATTTTTTGCAGAATACGAAACAAATCTTTTTTCTTATAAAATGAACTATCTTTGTTTATGTCGATAGATTTCATTTTTTAGATATACAAAAAAAAATGTTTATTTAATTACCTGATCAATTTCATTGTCAGAGAGCGATTCTTGGGCTTTTCCTCCTCCGACAATACAGCCTGTAAAAAACAAATAAACATATGGTAATGTGAAAGAGTGTCTTAAATTAAATAAATCCAAAACAAATTCATTTTCTTCTATTATCTCTATTTATAACGGAATATAGGAATAAAATTCCGTTATAAGTAATTATAAGGAATGCTTATAGCAAACTATTTAAAAATAATTTATATCTAAAATTCTGAACATTAAATTAATTGTTTGATTATAATTTTATAATAGGAGTTTTCTTCATTTTAGAAATGCATTAAGTTTATTAACCATTCATAAAATTGTTTGAAATGAACTAAAAAACATACAAAAAGCACAATCAATTAAATAATAGTCGCCAAATATTTTAGAAGAGTTGAACAATTTTTAATGAAAAATTAGCTTAAGTTTCCTCATTTAATGCATATCTGGTATTATAAAAACCAGAAAAGTAAATATAAGAAATCAGAAATAAAGTTAGATGAAGGGAGAATCTTTTAGTTTTCATCTAATAAGTCTGCGCAAAAATTAATTTAAATGAAAGAATTATTTTTTAATTATAAATAATACTTTATTATTTAATAGTTTTCGAATATAGTTTTCTATCTTCATTATAAAAAATATTTCTTAGTTAATTTCCCATTTTCATCTTTCTAATATCTTTCTAAGCAAAAATTAACATTACCATTTATTTTGCTACAGTAAAACTGATGTCTTGCATTTTATATTTTTTAAATATTATTAAATCCAATTTCTTTTTCTATTTATATGTTTTTAGTAGAAACATATAATATCTAAATAATAAAGTCATAGCCATAATTTCTCTGAAGTTTATTCAAGTGCAACAGCGCGCCGGAACCGAAAGAAGATTTCATATCAGGAAATTGAAGATCGGCTCGTGAATTAATCGATTCATAGGGATATTAAGATTCTATATTAAAATTGATCATAAAGATATGCGGAAGTTATGGAGGAGGGAGCCGATTCGAAATTTCCTGTTACATATAAAATTATGAGCTCCTGCCATGCGTGCGTAGCGCATGAAGTGTTTTGGAGTAAACAACCTGTAAGCTAATTTAATTTTCCCGTTTTGTAGTTTGGGAATCTGAGACCATCTTTTTTATCACAGCTGTTAATTTTATGATTTTAAAATAAAAATGGATATTTTTGACAAATTTTGGGAAACAGCCCTAATTTTATTTCAAGAGGAATATTGCCTAAATGAAATTTATGCCTTACTACATTCACAAATGAAAAAATTATTTGTATATAGAGGAAGATAAAAAGAGATATTCGTCAGAAAAAATTTTACCATTTAACAAACATATTTATAAAAGTATACATAAAAATATGCATTAGTATACCAAATGAATTATTCATATATTTTTAATCAAAAAAGTTGTGTTCTGATTTTGCATTATTGCTAGTTCTAAAAATATTTAAAAAATTTAATAAATGGCATTCATATGTTTGATAAAATATTACCTTTTTGAAAGTTTAAAAATGTTGATATATCTTATACATCTGTTTAATATTTTCAAATGAGTAAATAAGTTAATAATTCTTTTCTGTTGCTTATTGTATCCTTTGGATAATATTACGAATTATAATCTAAAAACTTATAAAAGTTTGTTTGCAATAAAAATCAAAAAGGATATGGAATTTTCTTCGAACTTCTTTCTTATAATTAGTAAATATTTTTATATAAATCAGTGCAAAGCAATGTAAATTTTTATTCGCTTTTCTACCTTTCTTAAAGGTATTGAATTTTTATATTTTATTTTATCGATTTGTTTCACATTTATTTACGTAAAGTATTTATTTTGATAATTAATTCATTTCGCAATTGAATAGATTAATTTCGTATTCTATTTATTTAGCTAATACAAAATAAGATTTTTTCTTATACTTTATTATATTCAAATTATTATTAATCTAGTCAACGTTAATTAATATAATCTTTCTAGAAGATTTTTTTAAAACTGGTTTTACTAACTTTTTACTAAAAGGAATATCTTGATTTTTTTTATGAAAATTATTATGCTTTTGAATTTTTCATATGATTTATTATTTATTTTCGTAATTTTTAAAACTATAAATTAAATACAGGGTATCTAAAAATGACACGCTTTCACAAAAGTAAAAGAAAAAAAGATTCTTTGTATCATTTCATATTTTTATACGAGGGAGTTTGAAAATTGAAGTGGGAGATCTTTTCATATTTTATAGCTTAGCAAGAAACGTCCAACTTATATATATTATTTTATTGTACTTTACAAAAGAAATTATTAAAACATCAACATTATTCATTATTTTTGGAACTTCATGGCTAAGCAAATTTAAAATATTCTAAGTGAAAAAAATTCAATGGCAATCATATAATATTAAAAATACTTCTAGGCTTTCAAAATATGCTTTATACAAAAACCAAAAAAAAAATCATCAAAGAATTTTTTTTCAAATTTAACTCACCCCACAGAAAGATTAATCCAAGAATATTTGCTGCAGTTTTCATCTTTAAGATGCTTTTGCAGTCAGGTATGATGAAGGAATGGTTCTACTGCTGCGAAGAGCTTGAAAATGTATCCATGCGTTTCCTTCGTATTCCCCGCTATATATGATCGAATTTGTGACGTCAGCCATGACGCAGTTGCTTGCCATTCATTCACTCGCTGGAACGTAATAGGAAACAAAAAAATCGTTTTGCCATTTCCGATCTTATTGTTTTTTATTAACTCCAAAATTTGAGTTCGTTTTCCATGGAACTGCAAGATAACCCAATTAAATTATTCTTCTACATTTAGTAGGGATTCATTAATAATTCTGTAGGAAGCGCAATTTTGTAGATGATAATATTCGTGATAAAAAATAATAAATCAAGAATGTCGGAAGCAACAAGAATCGACTTCAAGTCGTTTGATTCAATTTGTCCTCTGTTTTGATCACGAATATTAAATTATATAATTATTACATATTACATTTGAAAGGTAATGATGCTTATTCATTATTCTACCACCTAAAATTATATCCTTATTTTATATTTCAAGTACTCCCTAATTATGTAAAATATATTTCGGGCATAACAAATAAATGAAAGGGATTCTTTGTATTACGATTAGAGTTAAGTTTAAAATATTTGTCTTGAAAAGTGATGTGTGAATAAAATTTAAGTATTTTTGGGAAGTAATTGGCGCATTTAATTCTAAGAAAACTTGACGGAAGTTAAATTTTAAAAAAATTGATGAAGAATTTTGAAATTTTAATATCATATTAAAAATGTCTATAATTATACTATTTGTTTGTTACCATCCATAATAAAAGATTGAATTTATAAACAGCATACAAATTCAGTTGCGAAAACTTAGATGTTTTAAACATTCATTTTTTGATACTATTAAGCCAATTAACATAACGTAACAATATAGTGAAAAAAAATATGATTGCTCATATATTCTAACAATTAAACACACATTGTTTTATGCAGATTGGGACACCACGTGATTGTTTCACCTGCAAGGTTCGTCAATGGAGTCCAACATTAAATCTATACAACATTAAATAATCCCCTCCAAGTTTCATGTGAGTATTAATTGACTCATTTTCCCTTCAAAAAACTTGTACAAAATATAAAAATGAAATTTTAGCTTTGGCATTGCGAAAATTGGATGTTCTAAAACATGTAAACATTGCTGAATTTTATTTAAACAAATTCTGAAACAACAGTTGCGAATGGAAAAGTAGCTTTAATAATTTTATAAAAGGATCTGGTTGATGTTATTTTTGCTCGACATGATTCACTTACTTTGATTTATCATAAAATTTTGCTGTTGAAATGCAATCAGTTTAAATCGGCAGAAATAACTCATGTTTTCTATGTAAATATTATTTCAAAAACGTTTTGTAGTTTTAATTTTTAGATTTTTTAATTGTAAAGAATTTTATATATTGTTTTTAACTGTGCAGATATTAAGAAAGTCGATTCCAGATTACCTCTAGTAATTAAATGATTTTAAGAAAAGTACTATTCTTATATAGCTTTTGTTTATAAAACTATTACGGAAATTTAAACAAATTATTTCTCTAATTTTCCTAAAAGCTGAAAAAGAAATAAATTAGAATAATAGTAACAGAAAACTGGAAAAAAATAAAAGTTCTCGTTATTAATAAACCAGAGAATACTGAGTTCATAAATTAATGCCTGAGACATACGGATGACTTTTAATCTGATTTGCTTTAGAAAAAATATGCGTTATATATAGCTATATATTTATAGAGATAAAATATGTTCAAAGGAAGAAAATTTTAGTTATGAAAATAAGTAGAATGTCTAGTTAGTAATGTCTTATTGTAATGAATTAGGCTTCCACTGTCATCAGAGAATAATTTAAAAAACTTCTAACAAGTGTGCCTTGGGAAAACAAATTTTTGGTTGGACGCTCTAAAAATTGGGAAAAAGACGTTTATAAAAGTTTAGAGCTCATTGATTTAGCATAAAATGGATGTCTTAGAGTCCAGGTTACAAACTTTTAGGGAGGGGTAGACAACATCTGATCGACGCATTCACATATCATTACAGGATCTGAAATGCTTCCCAGGTACAGTAGACGGCATTGTACGTGCGCGGAACTTTCGTTTCGTTTTCTGAGAGATTCTTATTTCAGCATTCCATATAAAACATAAAGCGTCACAACCAATGACTTCGTAGCTGTCCACTTGATCAAAGCACGGTCATAACTGATTACATAGCAATGAGTTGGCAGAACAAAAATTTCGATCCCATATACGAAGTTCATATGTAAAATAAAAACCATCGTTCCTCTCTCATATATGCATACATTAATTTCAATCGATGACGTCATTAACGTTTTTTTTTTAATTAAAAGAAAACCATCTGATCTTCATTTGCCGGTTCTCACACGTTTTTGTTTAGGGAAAAAATCTTGGATTTTCATTGTCGTTCCAGTTAAAGTATATGATGTGTTTTGTGTCGGCTGCGAAGACGTTTTTAAGGCATTAACTTGAACTACATATTTCGGATTTAAAATGTGAAACAGCTATCTTCAACTCTTATGCCATTGTTACGTTAATGGTTAATGATCACATTTTGATCCATATGGGCAGTTATGACGCCATCGGTTATGAGTGAATCTTGTTAAGGAATGTTGAAATGAAGATTCTCTAAGGAAATGTTCAAGAGTTCTCTACCATGATTGACACGCATTTCTGACATTGCATTTCTACATGATTAATAGTCGTCTAGGCATACCCTATTCCTCCTGGAATTTTGTAACCCTGGCTCCGAGACGCCTCATACATACCATATGGAATTCGATCAGATCATAACTATGTCTCGAAACAAGTAAGAAAAATGACACTTTATAATTTATGTAGATTAATTAGTTGCATTTTAGTAAGAAATTTGGGTAATTTGTGTTATGAATATAAAAACATTAAACAGTTATCTTGAAGTATTACAATACCATGGTAAAAAAGAAATGATAGATAAACTATAAATTAATTCTGTAATATAGCAGATTGTTTCGAATAACATGTTAAACTAAGGGCTTTCATGATTTTTTTATATAAATGACCAGTTTATATGAAGGTAATATTGAGAAATATTCATACGTAATCATTATGTGATTCGTATCAAAATATTGGTTCCCGTACTAAAATATGAGATCTAAAATCACGAAATCCGAAAAATTTCTTTATTCAAAAATAATAATAAATAAAGTAAAATAAAAAAAAAATGCTGAGCTACATTTTTTTATATAAAATGTGTATGGTTGAAATGGAAACAACTTTGAACTTTTTCTTTAAATATTCCAAAAGTTTTCTTTTGATTCTGTATCCTGTTGATCATTATGCCTATCATGATGATTAACGTGGAATATTTTATTCTCTCATCTGAATTCTAATGCTGTTGGAGATTTGTATTCTATGAAATCTATGCTGCACATTTTATTTGTTAGATCCTTTCTTTTTATTAATTCAGTGTCTGCAGTTTCATGTGGCTTTTGAGACCCCATGTTTAATTGAAAAGATAACTTGCTTCTGCAAGTTTGGCCTTTGAAGTTTGTAAGCATCTTTTGGGATCATGCTCTATATGCAGATAGTATTTCTATATTTCTAGTTTTCTTTTGAATGTCGATGTTTTTAGGCATACAAACTATGTATTGTTAAAATTCTGTATTGAGCTTATAATTTAAATGTATAACCAGAATCCAGCTAACTCAGTCATGCTAGTGCGCCTGGGGCAATCTGAAGATGAAGCCACCGCGACAGCATAGTTTTTTAAATGCAAAACATCTCCCAGACTAAGATAAAAGCAATATGTGCAATCTAGGCGCCCAAAGGTTCTTGCTTCCCAGGTAGGTACAAAAATTACCTTTACCACTACCCTACAATGAAGGGTAATGGTAAAAGTCATTTTTGTACCTACCAGGGAAGCAAGAACTTCCTTACTTATGAATGATTTTCTCATCCCCTTGTCTGAAGTGCCCTACACGCCGTAAGTTAAAAATATAAACTATAACTCATTCTTCAATACAATGACAATGAGTAAATGAAAAGGACATTACACAAAGAGGAAAGGGAATGCTTAAAACTTTTGCAAATAACTTTTTTATTTCCCCTTGGCACTTTGAATACTTGAAAAAATTCATGTATGTTATGCGAAAATTGTAAAGAAAATCCTGCCTTGTAAGGTAAAATATCAACGAAATTAGTGGTTGATTAATCGCGAAATGTTTGTTTTAACTTTTTCGTTTGAATTTTTTTAATTATTAAAGACATTAAAATTTTAGAAAAGCTGGCTATTATTTGCTTTATACAATTTTTAATTATATTTCATCGCAACTTTTTAAAAAGGATTTTATTGGTTTTCCTGGATCATAGATAAAATTTAAAATCTGGAATTATGTTGAATAAAAACTAATTAGTTACTTAAACAATTATACTGTTTGGATTCTAGCCTTGAAAATATGACAGTATCATTGAACGCTTATAGGTAAACAATCTTAACAGACTTAAAAAAACTACAGAAATCAGACATCACTTTATAGTGAAATAATAGGGAGTGTTTTACTTTCATTTTTCAACCTAGCAGACCAATTTAACCGGAGAAATATGCTGCTTTTTTATTTGAATAAGAAAACAGATAATGTTAATAAGATATTTCTTACATTACATTATTATGCTATAGTAAATAACTACTTAATTTGATCATATTTGATCCCAAAAGAATTTAGATTTTTATGTAAAATGAAAATGTTTCAATATTATTTCTATTAAATATGGGATAGAACTGGAAATTGTATTAAAATTATGATTTCGTAATTTTTAGGAAGTCTATTTATGACTAAACAATGTAAAAAAGCAATGCTGTGCGTTATTTAAATTATTTTTCAACTGTAATTATATGCTTATCTCTAACGGTTGAAAATTGTATAATTGGACAATGATTAGAGGAGACAACTTGCATAACTAAATGAAAAACCTTTATGGTTATCAAAACATAAAAGTTTGAACATTAGACAGGAATTCTGCTGGTTTGTGAGGCTACATTTTTTTTTCAAGATGTAATTGTTTTCGAAGTTAATATAATAATTTCTAGAAGGAGAAAAAAATGTAATGACTTGTTTAAAAATGATTACAATATTCTTTCTTCTGAATCGTTAATCTTCCATTCGATAAAACTACAAAATGTAAATAATTGCTTTAAAAAATGAAAATTGCGCAATGACAGGATGCCCTGCATGTAAACTTTTCAGTTCAACTTGTTTCTGAGATGAAACAAGATTTATTCCGAAATGAATTAAATTGAATCTCTAATATCCTTACAGCAAGTAAATGGGCAATAGGATTTGTACCAATGTATTCATAAAAAAGTTTATCGGAAAGAACATGTAACCCTCAGGTAATATAAAAACTAGACGTTAATCTAATAGATTA
This sequence comes from Argiope aurantia, assembly GCA_026543865.1. Classification (NCBI taxonomy): domain Eukaryota; kingdom Metazoa; phylum Arthropoda; class Arachnida; order Araneae; family Araneidae; genus Argiope; species Argiope aurantia. Next base: position 232,080 of record JAPMOR010085849.1, on the reverse strand, counting down.
GTCAAATCAATCAACCGAATAGAATACATTTCATCAAGTGCATTCTATGTTCGCCGCCAATCTGCTATTTTTAACGCTAGTTGCGTAAACAATTTGCTGCCGATTTCAGAAATTATTCTCTGGCATTATGCCACGTCGGGTGAAACATAGTTTATCCTTCTTTTAGCATTCTTTAAGACAGAAATATTAAATGATTGAGTTTGGTATATAATTGAAACAAAATCACTAATTTCAACTAAGAAATATGCAAGAGATAGAAAATATTTGATAAAGATTTATCTCAAAATTCTATTTAAGATACAGTTTTATTTTTTATGCTTAGTTCATTTCCGATTTTTTTTATTCCTTAAGTCCTTTTGGCACTCTAATACTGTCGAAAATGCCATATGAAGGAGAAAAATGAAACAGAAATATTCAAATGCAGGATATTCTTTTAACTGACGCTTCTTAGAATCATTTATAATTTGACCACCATCAGAATATCGCCAAATCAGATGTTCGGACATATAAAAATATGAATAAAAGCTTTTGTAAAAACATTTATTAGTTTCACAAGTCGCCGATACGGAAAGACGTGAACCGAGTTATACGAAAGACAGGTAACGTTTCAAAATGAAATTTTACGATTATACAGCCTTTTATAATTTACAAATAAGGGTAAAATTACAAAGAACTATAAACACAAGGAGACAATTGCGAAAGACATTCTAATTGTTAAATGAATTCAATGTGCGTCGCATTACCTGCAGAATCTTCCCCAAATATAACAAGTGAATGTTATCGGTGGGGTTATTCGAAGTCCAAATTCTACTAGGCTTTGAACTTGACAACCATGAATAACAACATATATAGAACCTTAACATCACTGTATGCACCTATATTTAGAATCGTAGAGATTCCGTATTAGTGGGGCGGGGCAAATATGTGAGAAAAAGGAATGGTGCATTTTTAAAGAGAGATATAAGAGATCTACAACTGTCAAGACTTTCTGAATCGATTTTAGAAACGTTTTATATATGATGATAAAGAATATTTTGCGCAAGAAGCAATGTGGGATCCATGAGAACGATGGTTACATTGAAAGAGGTCAATGTCTTAGCCAGTGAGGTGAATTAGTCGACATCTCTGTGATCATCGCTCTGAAATTTCATTTTATTACTTATCTGTCTATTGCAATCCTGGAGAAACATTATTATTTATTGAATAAAGTGGTATTTCGTAGAAATTTCTTCTTTTTTATTCATTTACAGAAGTAACATTGAATCTGGAAGTTTTATTTGAAATTTTAACATTAATTTCACATTTTTCTTATGCTGGCGTCTTTTGGTATTAATTTATTTTCAGGAAGCTTTCCCCGCTTTCTTAATTACATTATCATATAACTCTACTACTTATTTTAGGGCTCTAAAGTGCAAAAGGTAAAAAACGATCAGTGTCGAGCAAAAATTCATATACACAACATTGCCATTCTACGATGTGCGATCATATATTTCCATCTGATCGGAGATTAGAAATACTCATATATTAGTATCCGCAAAGTGTGATCACCCGTCCCCTTCAGCGGAGCAATAGAAATTGAATTTATCTATACTTATAATAAAGCTCAGTGTGTGTGTGTGTGTGTGTGTGTGTGTGTGTGTGTGTGTGTGTGTG
>JAPMOR010085849.1:208967-230417 GCA_026543865.1 Argiope aurantia | reverse complement strand
GTGTGTGTGTGTGTGTGTGTGTGTGTGTGTGTGTGTGTGTGTGTGTGTGTGTGTGTGTGTGTGTGTGTGTGTGTGTTGACGCTCTACAGGCCAGACCGTTTGACCTACACCTACCAAATTTGGCACGTGTATACCTTGGAGGTTGGGAATGTGCAACTGGAGGTTATTTTTTCGAATTTTTAATTAGAATTTTATTTATTTAAAAATTAAGCGAAATTTTGGCGTGCTTTTGCTATAACTTCCAAAAATATTACCGCATAAAAAAAGATTTTTACATCAAGTTAAAGATCAAAAATTTATCTTTTAAATGATACTAATATTTTAATCTTAAAATTAAATTTCTATTTTTAATGAATTTTTAAATAAATATTTTAATTATATTTTTCAACAATTTTTTTCGTACAAAATAAAAATAAAATTTAAGCTGCACGAGCACGTTTCACATTCATGGGAAAAAATTAGCTTTTTTCAAAGTGTTGCCATCACATTGATTGAAGCTCCAATTAAAAATAAATTAAATCTTTTTGGAAATGAAATCTGCAAAAATATAATTTTTGGCACGTGTCTGTAGGAAATGAAAAATATAAGAAATATTATTTTTTCTAAAAAATAAATTCAAGAAAAATTATTTTATGTTCTTTTACACTCTATATTGTTAATCCAATAAATCAGTTTTATTTTAAGGCTAGTTTTGTTTAATATGAACAGGATATCCATTCAAAGCAGGGCCACACAGCTAATTTGTAAACCTTTAGTAAGACACAGATCTGCTAAAAATGGAACATGATTATATTTTATGTAACTTGATTCAATAAATGCTCTAATAAATAACGAATTTTTGATTTTACATAAAGCTTTTGCTGTGGAAATCACGATTAACAAAATGTTCTTGAAACACTAATATTTCAAATAAAAAGAGTTAATTTCCAATCAACTAAATCAATCACTTAAACTGACTGATTTATGAAAATTTGAATAATATCACTATTCAATAAAAGAAGGATAATTTTAGATTTTCCATCGATCGTTTGAAAGAAAATACGCCAATCAGCGCGCAGGTTTCTCAGGATTAATTGGCCTAAGATTATGAAAATGTTGAGTTTTTTTAAATTTTTAACATTCAGAAGTTCATAAATAAATCTTAGTTGATCGTGGAAAATAGAAACATTCATTTATTTATTAAAAATTTGGTGTGTCCAGAATATTTCTCAGAATATGATACCTTACTGCATTAAATTTAGACTTCATAATTTTTGGAATATATTTATAGGCCGGAACAAAATATTATTATTGATTTCATTTCAATCCTTTTGAAAGCAAAAGTAAAAACTGAATTTTATGCTGAATCTGAGAAATTTTTGTTGAATTATTCTTTGAGATATTACATAAATTATGAAACATATTTGTAGTTCACATAAGACTTAAATACCGAGTTATTCTGTTTGCAATACTCATATTCAATAATAATAATAATAATAATAATAATAAATAAATAACAATAATAAAGATGATAAATAAATTGCAATTAATAATTTATATTAATTGCAATTTCATCATTTCCTCTTTAATTTAAAGTTGAAGTTTTACTGGAAATGACAACAAATTAGCAAAATATATATAGTAAATTAAACGAAACGATCTAAACAACAGTATAAGTTTGGTATGACTATCAAAATTGGAAGATTAAAAATGTTTTGTTTGAGAATCTATTAAGAGACCAGTTACTTAAAATATTTAATTGAAAATTGTAGCGAGCGGTAATACTGGCAAACCGGCTGGTCGCCAAAGACGGCTAGTTATCAATAAGTCCGAATTATTCAGTCTACTCCTTCCGCATAAACCCCTCTATTGAATTTGGTGACATTCCGATGGTTGAATTGAGATGCGTTGAGGACTGGCGATAGTTGAAAACTCTCATCCTATATATAAATAGTAAACAATATAATTTCACTTGTTTGGGAGGGTGTCTTAACAATCTAAGAGTCTCTATAGACATCATAAATATCGCTTTATGTTAAAGATTCTGAATTTAAATTGTTAGATTTGGTTCGCAACTGATCTTTGCAAACTACAGATTGAAGAGATGCTTATAGATTGATAAAAACGGAGACACGATAAATCTATCAGTAGGACAATGTATTGATTACCCACAATTTTCAAAAGCATTTCATCTACTTTCCGGCTTTAAACAATTACAATGAATGTGTTAATACTTTAGAGGAGTTCCGAATATTTTTTGCAACATAATTTTTCATTTATTCTATGTGTAAATTCCTTCAAAATTCTCCGCTGAATGTTTCAATAGGAACATAACCTTTTGTCAATCTTTAATACCCATCGAATTTTTTTTTATTTCTGATTGCGACCACTTCAATAACGATTAACAATCATTATCTATCTTATAAACTAATATTAATTGCCCTATCGCCGCACAAATTTTGAAAGAAATATGTTAATATATATTGTTATAGTGCATTTCCCTTTCAAAATATATCTTTATATCTTATTATACATCTCATTAGTGTTTGAGCATTTCTTTTTATAAGTTAATTTAAATATTTATAAACGATAAATAATTTCTGTAAATGACATTTTTGCATAACTTTTCGCTATTCTCAAAAGGATTGCTGAAATAAAATATCTAGATGAGTTTAAATTTTTATTTTCCTACGTAGTTGTGAAATTCTTTTTCTGCTGATTACTTTCAATTCGAATAAAACTACTTGAAATTTGTTGTAGAAATTAAATGTTTAGATGTAAATTTACGAAATAGGGCAAAAAATTTTGTATCAGTAATAAGCGCTCATGAAGAAACGTATTTTTATAATTTCAATGAGATGTTTTAATTAAAAATTAATCAAAATTTACAAATCTTTTCCCCGTTAACTTTGAAACGTATTATTACACAGAATCCAATTTTACACAGTTTTCAAATTCAAAATATAAGTTTTTCGGTGGTGCAAAGTTTATTTAAAAACAATTTTTACAAATGTTGCAACATATATTTTGAACTGTTATATGCTCTATTATTTTAGTTGTTCCGATTGTACACATAAGCATTGCATAGATACCAAATATATTTTGGTAAACATTTTTGGTGCTTTTATAAAGAGTGCATTTTAAAATTAATTTAATTATAGAAAATCAAGTCTATAAGTATATTGCGCTCTATGTTTCGAATTAGAAATTCCTTTAAATTTTATTTTTGTGAATGTGTTTATATGCAAACATATTTCGGAAGGTAAAAATTTATACCTCGGAATGATTTTTTTTTAAATTTTGATAAGAATTTTTAATTTTAGAGAAGTTTGGAGTTTTTGCTTTACCTGCTGTGAATATCATGGCACAAAAAGGATTTTTACATCATCTTAAAAATTCAATTCAATGCTTCATCTTAAATATTAAAAAAAAAAGTTACAATGTTATCTATTTAGTAGTTGTGCAGATGTTTTTCAATTTTAATTTTTATTCAATTTAATTTAATTCAATTTAATTTAATTTCAATTTAAAAAAAAACATTTATACCTAATTTTCAATATTTTTGCCCAAAAATTCAAGCCATTTTCAGTGTTTCATCAAATATTTAATTTTGTGATTTTTCTTTCCGTAGTTTAAAATTGCATTTTTTTAATACACGCTGAAAAAAAATTTCAATTTGTATAGTTTTAAAAAATATAGCAAAGGTATTAATAAAGAAAATAAACGGAGAGTTACGTTTTTATTAGCTCTATGTTATTATGGGATTAATTTTGAATAGAAAGTTTCATGTATTTGATCAACCGAACATGTGTAACTCAATTAAAATGATTTGCCTTTAATCATAATTTGAAGATTAAAATTTTGTTGATAGAATCATGGACAGAATGGAAGTTATGTCTAAAAATTCAATTGAAGTTACATACGACTTATATCTCTGGCGAACCAATTCATTACAAAACTGGGTAGTACTTAAAATAAATTGCAACAAGAATTTTATTACTATTCATACAACAGTTAACGAATCATAATATCAAGTCGAATTTCATTGCAATTCATTGCCAAACAATCTTATCGATTCTATTATTTAGAAGACGAGATATTTAGATAAATGCGCGTTTTTTAAATGACTGATTATAGATACTTGCATATGCAAAGATTAGTTTTTACCCCTTGATAAATAAGCCCAATTATGCCTTTTAAAACATTTTGTTCAAAATTCCGGTTTTATTCTTAAAAAATGGACAACTGTTCCTTTTTATTATCAATGAAATATAAAGATTAGTGTCCAATATAACAAATGAGAACAAAAATTCTGATTCGATTCATTTTAGTTTAAAATTTTGAAAAAGAAATATTTTGTAATGAAAAGATAAAACATATTAATTTACGAATCTGTCAATTCATCTTATATTGCTAAAAATAAAATTTTTCACTTAATTTCATCTGAAAATTGCTTTATTTATTTTTTATCGATCATTTACTTTTGTATTCAAGTAACAAAGAAACTGTAAACAGCGGAATTCTAAAAACCAGTAATCTGAAATAAAAATGCAGCATATTATTATTATTATCACAAATCAGAAAATTGCTTAGAATTCAGGCATTACACAGTCTAGCATTTTTTAAGAGCTGATATTTATTAATGAATTAATATATATGGTTTAAAAGTTTAAAATCTTTATATTTATAATTTATGGTTTAGGTCTTTCAATTTTTGAGTTTTTAACATTCATTATAAACTAACGAAAACACCACTGATTGATACAATTAATGGTTGGTTAACACAATTCCTTTAAATACTATGTTCGTTAACTTATCATCGAGTTTTCGAATTTTTTTAACGGTATTCAATTAATTTATTCTCGAAATTACCAAAATTATACAAAACAAATTTTATTACATAATTTATTGCTTCTACAATAACACACACCTCGTTCTTGTTTCTTAACCTTAGTCTATTGTTGGTTCCACCAATCCGATTCATTTAGGCTGATTATATTACTAATGATCTTATAATTAGAAGTTCAGAAAGATTCTCTTCAGGAAATAACAATGAGCAATGTAATTCGAATTATGCGCGCAAGTGGTAAATTCTCATCCCAAAAATCGGGGATAAATGCATAAAAATCAAACATTATTCTTTTTTTATGTTTCAACATCAATTCTCATCTATTTTCTCAATGAGTTTGTTGCTACTCCTTGAAATCTTTTGCTAACTCACTTTCATCATTTCATCACCTGTTTATGGTACATGCAAAATTACAAACTCAAAGAAACAAGATGCTATTTGAAAAGTCTTACGCACAGCTCCATTTTTAGATGTTCTAAGGAATATTCATTATCCCCAAGACAAACAGAAATTTTGCCTAAATTCACGAATTTCTTACGGGCTAATTTCTTTTCAAAGATTTGATAATAAACTTAAATAACATGATAAAAGTATTATGATCTACAAGATACTAATTATAATTGATTCATTCAAAATCATTCTTTTAAAACATATGTGTAGTCGCTTAAAAATTTCAATTTGCATATTTTCTTAAATATTTGGATATTTTTTTTTTGTATATGAAAAAAAAGTTTCCAAATCAAATGATAAAAATTTTCGGTATCAAAGTTAATTTCGATTTATCTTTTTTTTATAAACAATACTATTAAATCTGTGTTAAACTTTTTACTTATATCGCTATATTCAAATCATAAAGAAAGCATAAGAAGGCTCTTCTGAAATGTGTTTCCCAGTCATACGTAATAATCACAGGTTAAAACACTTTTCAGCTACATCAAAACCTGACAACCAACATTCAAACACTGACAGTCAACATTTTATAGCATTTTTACTGATATTTTTACCTTAAATCTGAAATATGAAGCATGAAATCAAATCGTGTCACCTCTTGCCCTTTTTAACTACCGTTTCAACATGCATTTTGACGTTTAGAATATTAAATATCAACAGAGGATGTGCTAAACGATAAATCATACTTCATCTGTAATCCGTTTATAAAAATTACTTCCAATTTTTTTTTATTTCACTTCGGTTTACAGAAAATTCTTTCTGCGAATTTCCTTCGGAAGTAATAAAAAAAATATTTTTCCTGCTTTTTTCGCTCATTTGGTTTTATATCTAACTAAAAGGACCACAAAAATCATTTGAATGAGTTAAAATTCTGAATAACATACATAAAAGGGGCTGATTATGCCTTACTTATTAAAAATCATTCCTAAAATTCTTAGATATTTGCCATTGCTCCATTTATTGAGTTTTTTAAAATTTAAGATTGCATATTATCTTATTGAAATAGATTGAAAAAAGGCATTGTGAGGTGTTTAAACAGAGTTTAGAACCAAAATATTTGTACAAATTTTATCTCTGTTGACTTTTAGTGATTCCTGGAATTTAACTAATATCAAGATATATTTTCAGTTTATGAGTTAATACTAGTTTAATCTTGTTAGCCTAGGTACAAAGTGCCCATTCTAATCACTACCACCTAATTTCTACAGCAATAGATATAAGTAAATGCTTCCAAATTAAAAATGCTTAAAGGATTTAAAAGATAATATTTCATGTAGTTTCAGTCGGTACATCCTTACTAGAGAAAAAAAAATTCGAAATCTGGATTTTTAAGATGTTCTCTTTTTGTTCTTTTGTTATTAGGCCTTTCTTGTATTTGTTATTCATTATCAAACACTGATATTCCGACATTTTGATTGGAAAAAAATATAATCTTTTGCGAACAAACTCAAAACTTGGAATATCGATTTTTATGTGACTTTAAACCATTTCTATGACATTTATTTCATTGGGAAATAAAGGTTGATTCTTTTCCTTCATGTGCATAAATTAAAAACAATTAGCCAGAAAATCGGGATTTTCACAAAAATATTTACAAAATCGATTGAAAATACTTCTCAATATGATCATGATAAATTCAAGAATTGTTTTCTTTAGTTGTTTACTGATTTATACTAATTTTGTACAATCGACTTTTTTTTGTTGAAACAGTTTTTAAAAAACCTTTTAACATTAAATCCAAAACATCGTACCATTATAAGGTTTCACACTTAATTCATTGGTTTCTTTTCCTACTGAGTGTATTAGACGTTGTATTCTACGATCAGTGCTTTTTAATGCCTTATATACCTAAAAAAAGAATCTCTGTCCGTGTATTTTTTTACATCAAATAATTTTAGTAATCCTCACAATATTTCTTTTGCCTTTGCCCTTTCTTCCTAATGAATGACTTCTGCACTGAGGATCATTGCATTTTCGTATAAAATATCATTCTAAAAATATTATCATGTTTAAAGGCAGATTTTAGAACAGAAATTTAAAGAAGTGGTGGTTCATAAGAAATGAAATATTTCATCAGTCAGCCTACTCAGAAATGAAGAATTAAGACTCTATTTGACATCTGATACTCCCAAACCGAAAACACGAAGCAAAAGTACAAGAGACTTAAAACTTACAAATAAATAATAATTGCAGTATTTCATACAAACCTTCATTGATTTGATTTTTTCTAAGTGACTACAAAATGACAGCTTTTAAATCCAGGACCCCATAATCTTTTAACGAACAAATAAAAGTTTTATAACTTCTATTTGCTTTAAGCATTTGAAACATTTGCATTGAAAAGAGTCTTGCATATTATTGGATCTAATTTTTAAAGTAGCTCTAAATCCAAACTTGTTGTTTAGTAGTAACTTTTACTTTGGGAATTAATATTTTAGAACAATGCTAAAAATTAGCTAAAATTAATTGTATATCCAAATATTTTTTTAACTAATTTAACTTAACTTATTCTTGTCGAACTCAAGATGACAAAACATGTCTTTCAGAAGCGGAGAAAAAAAAAACTCTTCATTGTCACATGAAACGGATTTGCTTCCTTGAATTTTTGAGAGTCATTTTTTTTATCTTCCTTACGATAAACTGTGGTTTCAATCAATAATCATATTAACCTAGGGGTCATTCATTTATGTATGTCCAGCATTGATTTTTGTATCAGTTACTTACTTATCATATTTTCCTGATATCCATTTCAGTAGTTGAAATGTAAAACAATAATTTCTTCCAACAACTTCCTTTCTGAATTACATGTTTTGACTTTACAGCTTCCGGCTGAGAGAAGAAAAGACAATATTTTTCCAAAAAGCAATTTGCTTCTGAGCATCATTAGCTAGAATCGTCTAGCATTCAGGAAAAAAAGAACTGTCCCTCCCTTTTTATCGCTATTACAATCGGAAGGAAAAACAATAACTTGAATATTCGGACTCTGTGACTTCTCTCTGTTTCTTATTAAATTGAATGCAGTGGGAGATTCTATGGTGGGTTTAGTTGATCAATTTTGGACTTGTATTTTCATTGAAAAATTCTGTTTGAATATGCTTTATCTTTGCGTAAGCCGTGGCACACTTTCTGTAGGAATCCTTTGTTACGAAATCTTCTCTCTTGGATTAGCATTTGTCCCAAAAAACAATATATTTCGGAGAAAACATGTGACGCGTGTTAATAAAAGTGTGTTAGAAAGTCTTATCTTGGATCTGAAATGAAATAAAACGTGTCTTTTCTATGAGAAAAATTGATATTGGATGACATAACACAGTTCTTACCACGTGTGTATCATTTTTATGCCATTCATGCCTATCACAATAAGCATAATTTTTTTTTGTTTAATAAGGCGCTACTATAAATGATTTTATGTCTAAAAACAAAAAGAGACCGCGAAAGGATATTTAATTGGCATATTTTTTAACCATTTATTCGCATTAGGAATTAAATCAAAATTTTATGTGCTGAAGATTTCTGAAGATCGAAATTTTAACAATTATGACTATGAAATAAATCATTTTTATCAAATGCGCTGTATTAAATTTTAAATCCATTGCATATATCACATATGAAAAAAAATCTGCAAATCAAGTTATCAACAAATTATTTAGTTGGATTTAATTTGTTTCAATACATTCAATTTGCTACACAAGCGCTAATTTGGGATGGACTTCGCAATGTCAGATTTTGATCAGATAATGAGGATGAACTTTTCAACTTTCACTTCTGTCTGATAGCTTCCACATCATGCCACTTAGAGGGCACCTGATCCTTAATAACAGATTTAACGAGCGCCAAGTCTCCATGCTATGCAAATTTTCGATTCAATCGGTATTCGATCCTAAGAACCATCTAGCTCTAAAGGCAATATCTTACAGTTACTAAGACACTAAGGTTTAGTTTTTATAGTAAATTAATGCCCGATTTAGAAAATATATCAGAAAACATTTGAGATGAAACCTTGTAATTTTAAATTGTGTTCAAACAACAGGAACTTTTGTTATAGAAATCCCTTCCCCTAGCTTATATCTCACATTAATTGAAGGGCGTCTGACCTTCGTCTTCAAATTCAATTTTCGTCATGCGCACATTGAAGACGGATTTTCGATGCAATCACAATTTGATCCTAGACGCTGTAAAGTTGATACTTTCAATCAGTTTACAACAATCTCTCACTAGGCATATAAGACACATGTATAACGATCAAAACAGCCCATAAAATATCATTTTTTATACGATTTTGTAACTTTCGTTAGAAAGAGAGATATATTACATTTTATATTAAAAATGAATTTAAATAAATTTGTCAAATATGCTGCCAATAGAAAATAAAAAAAATATTCTTGCGAAAACTTATCGAGTAAACTATCTGCTAATAAATGAATAATTTGAAGTTTAGAAATCTTGCTTTCCACTTTTTTTCCGTTCATTTTTCTTTTATATTCCATTCTGCTGTCAAATATTATTTACAATATTTCCATTTTAGATTCTTCTATTAAAAATACGTAAATTAAAATTATCAATCTTAAAACATATCCTTTTTAGAAAAAGGGCTAAAAATATAAAAACTCGAATGGATTAAAATATGAAAAAGCACAAAAAAAATCGAAAAAAACTAGAAATTGAAATTATGACATTATGAGAAAGATATACTTCATTAATATTAAATATAAAATTCTGTCTTTTTAAAACACATAAATACATATACGTAAATAACATAAAGGTAATTTATTTCAGTGAAGTCTCTTTGATACATTCATTCCTATTTATTTTAAAATTCAAAATTCTTTTTTCATACAAGTAATCCATAGCGCGTCTTTTGAAAACTTTGATGAAAACATTTTACGGATTTGAATTAAATTCAAAAGTTAAATTTAATTAGAATTCAAAATCGAATCAAATCAAACAACTGCAAATATTTTTTAGGAAAAAATATTTGAGCATTTCCTTGCAAACTTTCATAAAAAGAAACAAAGACTGAAAGGGACTGTTAAAATAAAAATAATTGTTTTAATTTTTATCAGTATAAGAATTTTATTTTATCAGTATAGAATAAGAATTATTAAAAACAATTATTAACAAGAATTGTCTTTTCTTAAATGTAATGGGATATAAATTCAGGAAAGATATATCAATGTGTTAATCAAAAAGTGTTATCAAAAGTTAATCAAAAAGTGTTATTGTGGCGAATATTCTGTAGCCACCATTATGTATGTTCTTAAAGAAAGAAAAGATGTTTTCTTCTTATTATTATTTTTAAATATTCTGGATTTGATTAATTCAGTTTGAAATAATAAGTAAATATTATAATAAAATATTATGAAATCTTATTTTAAAGTAAGATTGAATTATTATATTTTATAGCTAAATATATATTTTATCACATTTTGAACCAAAATTTGTCATTCAGATGTTTTTGTTTGTACGTCATTATGGCACACTCCTTTCTCGAAATTCATAGAGCTTTTTAATATACTAATCATTTAAAGTTTCACAATTTATTGGTAAGGAGTGCAATTAATAACGAATTTGATTTCAAAAGGCTTAAAAATTTAAAAGCACTAACTTAGAAAAATGTTATTATTAGGGTGTCCCATTAATTTCTTTCCTATTTCTAATATGAAATGAATACACAATATTTACTGTTTAAGATATTATTTATTTTTTAATATAAGAACCCTTTTGTTCTATTACCTTCTTCCATCTCTCAGGAAGCCTCAATATGCCTCCTTTCCAAAATTGTTGTGTTTTGGATAAAAAAATAATCCATGAGGTGCGCTTTTATTTCGCTGATGGATTTAAAGCGCTTATCTTGAAGAGAATTTCTTAAAGACAGAAAGAAGTAATAACCAGATGGGGTCAGATCTGGAGAGTATGTAGGATGCGGTAAAACATCCCAATTAAACTGTAAGAGCTTCTCTTTTACGACTAATGCAATATGCGGTCTCGCGTTGTCATGGTGAAAAACACCTCGTCGGTTCATCAATACAGGCCGTTTTGCTTTGACAGCTTTTAATTAATCCAGTTGATGACAGTATTTCGTAGAATTTATTGTTTCACCTTGATGAAGAGGATCGTAGAAGATTACGGCTTTCCCATTCTACCCAATGAACAAAAGAATTTTTTTGGGTATAGTCCCGTCTTTGCGACGGTTGAAGGCGTATTGTCCTTACACCAAGTGCGTACACATGCAGGCTTATCTCAATTAGATAAACCTGCACGTTTGCACAAGCAGAGCCAGATAAGGCCATTGATAGCGCTATGAGAAAGAAACTTTTGGGACACCCTAATAATTTAAAAAATGAAAATAATTCAAATAATGAAAAATAATTTATTGAATAAAATTAATGAAAAACAATACGAAATTCTAACGACGAATAATACGAAAAACAAACAATTTACGAAAATTCTAAATATATAACAGCAATATATTGATGAAAATATTAATATATAAAAAAACTAATACTTCCTTTGCTGTGCTTAAAGGAAGATGCATATTCTCTCAGCACAGAAAGGCAAATTGCATGCATAGAATGCTAATGCACTTTGAAACCTTCATACAAAATTTTACTGCCAATTACATAGTTTCAAATGTCTACCAGGATACGTATATACGAAATTATATCTTAATAACAGCAATCTCCTTAATCTGAAATATGATACAAAGTTTCTCACTAAAAACGGACTCATTTTGTCAGCTCAGAAATTGCATTTCTTTGCGGATAAACGTGAATGTCGTAACCGCGCCCTATGAATTCTAATGAATTTGTGTTTTATTATATTTGTTTATCTGATCGAGACGCGACTGATTGGCCAATTTCAGTTTATTTGAGTTTTCTTGTAATTCTCGCTTACTAGGAAAGCAGGAAAATCACAATTTAAATGAGATTTAAAAATTATATAGAATGTTATGAAGTTGTGTTATATTTTCTATTATGATTTACGATCAAATAATGATATCGGGAGTTGTTATTTGTGAATAATTAATTAAATAATGCGTTAACATTAAAAATGTATTGTTTTACATATTTTTCCTGTGATGCAGAAGGAAACGGGATGTATCAAATTGGTTGCACCACAATAAACTTTCATTCACTTGTCTAATTACTTTTAAGAACAGGATATTCATAGCACGAATAATTTCATCAGTTTCAGGAAGTTCTGAATTCTATTTGCTATGATTTGTTATTGCTGTTATGCTACGATAAATAATTTGCTGTAGTAAATGCTTAACTGAATTCCCAAGAGAAATTTTCATTTTGTAGAAAGTATTATATCTGAATTTCCTTTTAAAAAACGATAAAAATTAAATTATTTATTTGCAAACTATTTTGAAAACATTGTTATGTATTCCAATACCATGCCGGATTTCATGCGTCACTGAAAAAGAAAATCATTTTATATCGTTTTTAATCTTTCGTTTTATAGAATAATATAGTTTTTTAAAAATGGCAGAATTAACCCAATAACTATTTTCTTAATATTTTTAATCAATAATTGTTCCATGTGTAAACGTTTCATTAAAAAACAGTTAATTGCTCATTTAATATCTCTGTAAATCATCTGCTTTTTTCCTAAGTTTATTTTCAACTATACTTTTTATGCAATAATTTTTTCGGTTTCCTTTAACATTAAATTTTTCATGACTATTTCTTTAATTGATTTATTGTTTTAAAATCCTGTGAAATTCATATTCAGTATTCATAGAAGTAGATGTTACTTTTGTGTTATATGCAATTTCTGGAAAATGAGCTTCCCTAGGCAGTTTTTGTAAAGTTGTTGTTTTTTTAGAGAAAATATTTAGATACGAATTTCATACTTATTACATATGAATATTCTTCAATTTCACATACATATATAAAATGGCCATTTAAATAAAAAAAAAATCATGAATGCACTTAGTTTGACATGCTATTCGAAACAATCTGCTATGTTCAAGTATTCATTTTACACTTTATATGTCATTACTTATTGAATTTACACTTAGTTTTACCTTGGTGAAATCGGGTCTGAGATGGCTCTGTATGTCATTATCTGCATGAGAGAAGATAGAAAAGGGTTTTAATAGTTATTTACAATTTTTTTTGAGCAAAATAGCGTTTTTTCGGGAAAAACACCTACATAGATAAACTTAAAAACAAGACGTATTTAAATATAAAATTTGATCCAAATCATTAGATATATTTCCGAGATTCACGAACTAAATAAATTATATATAATATACAAGAATTGCTTGTTTACAGTTATAAGATGAATTAATAAAATGTAAAATAAAACAAATAATATTTCGGTATTATTTACTGTGCTGTTCTGATATTTTGTCATCGTGCTTTCTTTCATTTACCTTTCTTTCCTCGGATAATGTAGGCTTCACGTATAATAATTTCATCATGTTATGTTGGTTAAGTTGTTACAATGGTACATATTAATAATTATTGCGCTTCATTTCAAAAGCCTTCGCACTAATTTGCAAGTGTTGCATATTAATATCGATTAAATATTTGCCGAGATTTTATACGCAAAAAATACGATTCACTTTCTGTTTAAAAGTTAATTAATTTTAACTCATGTTAATTATAATAAAAATTCTCATAATCTAAGACAGAAAAAAGCTACTGTAAATATTGGGGAAAATTTGTGCCGCAATGGGTAACAGTTTAATAACCAGTAACTAAAATAATTAGCCCTCCTGCTGCTCCTTGAATAAGTCTTACGTAGCAACTCATTTATTTTGATGCGATAAAATAAATAATTTTAATCTTAAGTAAAAAATTGTATTGTACTCTAGCCGCCTTTGGCGACCAGCTGGTTTGCCAGTATTACCGATCGCTACAATTTTCAATTAAATATTTTAAGTAACTGCTCTCTTAATAGATTCTCAAACGAAACATTTTTAATCTTCAAATTTTGATAGTCACACCAAACTTATACTGTTGTTTAGATCGTTTCGTTCAATTTACTATATGTATTTTGCTAATTTGTTGTCATTTCCAGTAAAACTTCAATTTTAATTTAAAGTGGAAATGATGAAATTGCAATTAATATAAAGATATTTTTTAGTAAAACCAAGCGTTATTTTATTTATCATCTTTATTGTTATTTATTATTATTATTATTATTGAATATGAGTATTGCAAACCGAATCGCTCGGTATTTAAGTCTAATGTGAACTACAAAATATTTTTCATAATTTATGTAATATCTCAAAGAATAATTTAACAAAATTTTCTCAGATTCAGCATAAAATTCAGTTTTTAGTTTTGCTTTCAAAAAGATTGAAATGAAATCAATAATAACATTTTGTTCCTGCCTATAAATATATTTCAAAAATTATGAAGTCTAAATTTAATGCAGTAAGGTATCATATTCTGAGAAATATTCTGGACACACCAAATTTTAAATAAATGAATGAATGTTTCTATTTTCCACGTTCAACTAAGACTTATTTATGAAGTTTTGAATGTTAATAATTTAGAAAAACTCCACATTTTCATAATCTTAGGCCAATTAATCTTGAGAAACCTGAGCGTTGATTGACACATTTTCTTTGAAACGATCGATGGAAAATATAAAATTATCCTTTTTTTATTGAATAGTGATATTCAAATTTTCATAAATCAGTCAGTTTAAATAATTGATTTAGTTGATTGGAAATTAACTCTTTTTATTTAAAATATTAGTGCTTCAAGAACATTTTGTTAATCGTGATTTCCACAGCAGAAGCTTTATGTAAAATCAAAAATTCGTTATTTATTAGCATTTATTGAATCAAGTTACATAAAATATAATCATTCTCCATTTAGACCATTTTAGCAGATCTGTGTCTTACTAAAGGTTTACAAATTAGCTGTGTGGCCCTGATTTGAATGGATATCCTGTTCATATTAAACAAAATTTGCCTTAAAATATAACTGATTTATTGGATTAATAATATAGAGAGTGTGAAAGATCATAAAATAATTTTTCTTGAATTTATTTTTTAGAAAAAATAATATTTCATATATGTTTCCTTTCCTACAGACACGTGCCGAAAATTATATTTTTGCAGATTTTATTTCTAAAAAGATTTAATTTATTTTTAGTTGGAGCTTTAATCAATGTGATGGCAATACTTTGAAAAAAGCTAATTTTCCCCCATGAATGCGAAACGTGCTCGTGCATCTTAAATTTTATTTTTATTTTGTACGAAAAATATTGTTGAAAAATATAGTTAAAATATTTATTTAAAAATTAATTAAAAATAGAAACTTAAGTTTAAGGTTAAAATATTGGTATCGTTTAAAAGATAAATTTTTGATCGTTAATTTGATGTAAAAATCTTTTTTGTGAGATAATATTTTCGGAAGTTATAGCAGAAACACGCCAAAATTTCGCTTAATTTTTAAATAAATAAAATTTTAATTAAAAATACGAAAAAATACCCCCTAGATGCACATTCCGGGTCTCCAAGGTATACACGTGCCAAATTTGGTAGCTGTAAGTTAAATGGTCTGGCCTGTAGAGCGCCAACACACACACACACACACAAACACACACACATTGAGCTTTATTATAAGTATAGATATAGATTATTTGATAAAATAAAATGTTTATGAAATGGATAATTTTTAATTTTTAATATCAGTTAGTTACATTTCTGGTTTAATATCAACTGAAACTCATAAAACTGATTTTTCGTTCTGTAGCTCGATAAAATGTTGATTTAAAAGCAATTAATGATGTAGAAAATTGACAAAAAAAAGAACTTCCTCTTATATAAATATTGATAGTTTGAATTAATAATCCTCAAGTTTTAAAGAACTAATTCGACATTTATAATTTAATTTGATAAAAAACTATTGATTTTTGTTCTACGAATCCTTGATTTTTATTATGTTATATGAATTATACTTACTCATATAACATAATAAAGATTTTAATTTCAAACAGCTACCTGTAATAGTTTTGTTTAAGTGTAATATAAACTATTCAAAAATAGTTTCTATAAATAAGATCCTCAAGGAACTAGCATATCTTTTTTTTTATGGCTGACTGTAATAAGTCATTAGAGTTTTCGTTAAAGATAATTTCCTAAAAGAGTTGCTGCCATTCAAAGAAGAATCGTAAAGAAAATTTATGAATCCAGTAATGCTGTCATTACATTTTATTCCTCAATTTAGTTGGCAACCGATCAGTAAAACAGATATACGACATGGAATTCCTTTTAAGTATTCTTATATTCATATTTTCATTTCCTGTAGATCCCTTGTTTGAAGCACAAACATTTATATTGTATTATATAATGGCTGAAAATATAATTTGGAATTTTTATTAAGGATTTAAGGATATCTAGGATTTTCATTTTGTGCTAGTATTATAAAAATTTGAGAATGATGTTAATGAGATTGTTTAGATTGGTCCAATTCTTGCTTTACTTACTGAACAATAAATAACTGAAGTCATGAAAATCAAATTTGATAAATTTCTTTCATTTCTAATATCAAATTCATATTTGAACAAAAAAAACTAAATTCTATAAGAACTTTTAATAGAGTTTTACTGTTAATTAATTTTTATTTCTACCCACAATACAAAATTCAATAAACATTTGCATTCAGAATGCAGAAATTCTTAATAAATAGGCTTAAAGTAAAGACTGAAAGATCTTCTTTTTTCAGTTTTTTTTATATATGGTATAAATAAATAATTAAAAATTATAATTTATATATAGAATATATCTATTTTTCAAAAGGTATAAAAATAATCGGAAGAGGTCTTGAAAACATTAGAAAGAAAACCGAAGGAATAAAATTAGTGGGAATAATTACTTCTTTCAATACAAAAAAATATATATAATCCTTAAAAATAATTTAATGTTTGTTTAATAAAACTTTTACGTATTAATCTAATATGGGAGTGCTTTGAATCGTTATTAAGAAACATAAGCGAATGAATTCAAATAGTTTTACACTAATGAGAATTGTATTTTTACACAAATATACAGCAATTTCGCAGATTAATTGCAGTTATAGAATTATAATTCGAGTATAAATAGTATAATAACTCACATAAATCAAGACATGATCTGATTATTCGTAAAATGAAAGGGCATATATGAGATTTGATTTTTACGCGGTTCCATCAAAAATGGTAAAAATTCTTGGATGTCCTATTATAGAGAAATTGCAAGATCTCTCTCATTTGTCCGAGATCAACCAACGCGTGATCAGATTCGTGAAATGCCATGTGGGTAGCGATTCACTAAATGCATATGAGTATGTTATAATAGTACAATATCATTCAATGTATCCTTTAATCAAATTTTTTGACATTCTCTACACCATCATTTAATCATAGTTCTTTAATTAATAAGAATACTAAAACATATATAAAATCTTTTAATACATTACATATAAAATAGTTCTGTTTCATTAAAAAATTTTAAACTTTAAAATATGTTATATCATAAATAGACAAAGAAACATTCTTTAAAAAAATCTTGAGAGATGAATATAAATTTGAAAATTCAATACTTTTTCCAAAATAAGCATATTTTTTGAAATTGCATTTCTTTCTCACACACACAGCCACTTTATTTCCTGTCTTAAATAATAATAAGAAAAGCCGAAAGTATCTCTGCACTAATATAATGCTCATTTTCGTCTGAATTCGATAAATAGCCTCGTAAAAATCTTTGATTTAGTGTAGTGAAAAAGAAACTTTAATCTTATTCTTCCAAGCCAAAAGTAATAGGTTTCTATACTACAATTGTACAAAATAGACCTATTATGAACAATGAGAAAAACCTTAAATAAAACTTGTTCTCCAAGAAGGCTTAGTTTCTTCCTTTGTTTGGGTACAAAGCTTCCTGTTCCTCTAATGCTGTTATTATCAAATCATAAACTGATTCCATATAGCGTCTTAAATAATAAAAGGAAATGTGCATATTTGCATAAAAAATTCATTCGAAGTTCAGATCTCTTGTAAAGGAAGTTCTAAAAAATGATGTTTGTAAGCAAATTATGCCTCAAATTATGAAGCATCCAATCATTTCTATTGAAATTAGCTAGTACTCAAAAAGTCATAAACCAGTGTATGAAAATTCCTTTATACTTTTTTTGTTCCTGATATTTTGAAAAAAAAAATTAAATTTCATCTTTTCTTATTCCTGAATGAATTCAAAAGGATATAAAAAAGATTTTCAGACACATATAATATCAAAGAAAATTGCATTAAATATTAAATTATTATTTCCCAGCTGCCTTCGGCAACCAGTTGTTTATCCATTATAATAATAATCTTAGCAATATCTATCAACTTTGATAAATTATATATTATCAAAAGAAAAGAAAATATTTATTAAATAATTTTTGTGCATGAAATATGTAGTATTCTGATCAATTAGCTATACTTGTAAAATAATAAAATTAATTGGCGAAAGTGGCTCATTTGTGAAGATGGGGGGGGGGACTATTTCCTAATGTGAACTGTTTCAAAATTTAATTCTGCGATATCTTTCAAAAATGAAAGTGAGAAACGTAGATGAAGATGCCACTGACACATTTAGGAGTCTTGAGTTTTATATGAAATGAAAATTAGTGTAATTGGTGTAGAAAGTGGAATTGACGAATCTTTTCGTGGTTTATCCCAATCTATACTTATATAAAGCTCAGTGTGTGTGTGTGTGTGTTGGCACTCTACAGGCCAGGTCATTTGACCTACAACTACCAAATTTGGTACATGTATACCTTACAGGTCGGGAATGTGCACCTGGTATCCCTTTTTTTGAATTTTTAATTAGAATTTTAATTATTAATTAAAAACTAACTTTCCCGCCAAAAAATCTTCCATTTTCCCCACCGTCAAATAATTAAGGCTTCAGTTTTTTTTTTTTTTTTTTCCCAACAGCAATGAGGCTAGGGTTAACATTTTTCGGCCGATTATTTCAAACGATTCTGTTTATCTTCTTAATGTTTTATGCATTTAAAATTAAACATTGTTAATTAATCGATCTTTCAGATTAATTCTGAAGTACTTTTGAATTAAAATAACACAGAATAAAGGAAATTAAAAATGTCTAATCTTTATAGCGTTACCTCAACTGGCGTAGAAAAATTCACGCATTTGCGTTACCGTAACTGGCGTTGAAAATTCACGCATGTGCATTGTGTTCTGATTGCTGAAAATATTATCAACGGATGATTCTTGATTTGAATTATTTTTAGGTTAGTTGCATGCTTTTGTAATTAAATTGTATTTATGTTAGTTATATATTTTTTGTATATACTTATAGTTTTAAGTACATCGTTTTTAAATAGTTTTTTAAACCTGTTTTCGACCGATTATTTTTAACGATTCATTTTATTTTCTTAGTGTTTGATGCCTTTAAAATTAAACATTGTTAATTAATCGATCTGTTCATGATGAATCTCAGAAAATTTTGTTGAGAAATTCTTGAGATATTACATAAATTAAGAAAGATATTCTTTAGTGCCCATAAAGTTTAAACGCTCAGTGACTCTGTTATCAGTAATCATATTATAAAAAAATGCTTTGTTTCAGTAAAAAATATTATTATATTAATTGTATATTAATTCTTTCCACTTGAATTTAAAGCAGAAATTCTACGGAAGCTAACAGAAAATTAGAGAGATACATATATTACGTTATGACTGAAGTCCTTTATAATATTATGAGTGAATTATATGACTATCAAAATTTGAAGTTTTAAAATATTTTGATGAAGAAGCTATTAAAATAGGAATTGCATAAAATATTTAATTATTAAAATTTAAACGAACATTAAGATTGACGAACCAGCTGTTTGCCAAAGGCGGTTAGTAGTAGATATACAATAAAGAAGTGTTGCTGAAATTTGTCACAAAGTTGAAGCCTGGTGTTTGAGATTGAGGTGGGAGGGTAAAGTGACCCTTCCACCTCAAGGGTGGGTCACTTTACCCTCCCACCTCAGTCTCAAACATAAAGTGATGTCATAGAGAGAAGTAAAGTTTTTGAAATTTTGGAGAAAATAGAAGCTAGGGAGGAGGGGATTGGCTCTGATTCATGATTTATTTAGGGATCTTCATTTGAAATAGAAACTGGCAGAACAGAATCCGCTGTGGTTGGGAGATTCTTTTTTTTTGGGGGGGGGGGTCTTTATTATTTTAAATATGTAGACTGATGAATTTTCAGCATAATTTAGTATCAATTTCAATAATAAATATTGTATTGTATTGTATTGCGCTTTATATGTAAAATGAAGCTATTAATGCTTAGGAACTCTTTCCCAATCAAGATGTATAAAAACACGGGTGATAGGATAATTTAATCTTTCTACGTACTATAAATTTAAATTGCCACTAATAGTAATGATTTTTCCTACTTAAATTGAAAAGGAAATCAAGTATCGTTTAAACTTAACTAATTAAGACTCGACAAAACTTGACTTCGGACTAATTGATTGAAAAGGATACAATTTATTCATAATTAGGAAATTATTAAAAATTATGAAGTAATTAAAAACATAAATAAAAAAATAAGAATACAAATACTTCTACATCTTCATATCGTCATTACGGTTGAACTTCATCTTTTAAAAACAGCCCAAGTTTTAAAATCTTAAACTAATTATCACCATCGAACAGGTAATATTTTTTAATAAATTTAAGTGAAATAATCACAATTATTAATTTTTTTTTAATTGGCATGAATATTCAGTTGTAATTCTGTCAAAAAAATTTCCTATATGTGTGTGTGTGATTTAATTCATGAGCTTTTTTAAAAACTGAAATATGATGTCAATAATGGCAATTAAATTTTGAATGGTTAATCAAGTCAGCTTGAAATGAGTGTAATAAATAGCACTAATGAAAATAAATTATTTAAAATGCATTTTAAGTATTATATTTTTTATGCATAATTTTAAATATATAATCATCAAATAGTATTTAAAGTACAAATGCGGATATAATTCATCATACTCAGATCTCGAGCAGAAGAAGATGAACCTAATAAAATATGCCTAATCAATTAATATTTATATATAAAATTTTATTTGAATGTACATTTAAATCAAATATATTCATAAATTCTAAATAAGGAAATTCAAATAAAATGCCAATGCTTATTCAATCCAAATTCAAATAAAATGCCAA
>JAPMOR010085849.1:190753-208957 GCA_026543865.1 Argiope aurantia | reverse complement strand
AATAAAATGCCAATGCTTATTCAATCCAAATTCAAATAAAATGCCAAATAACTTAATATGGCAATTTCTGGAAAAAAAAATTGGTTTTCATGATCTAGGTCAGCATTACTTCCTACCATTGGTAGAAAATTTTATTATTCGAGTAAATCAATCCATTTCAATTCTTAAATCTGTATGCAAAATAAATGCTTTAAGGTATGCCTACCGTTTTTAAGGAAAATATCATTTTCTTGTTATTCTAAACTTAAAATTGGCCGACATTTCCTCGTAAGTAAGCATTTCTAGATAATAAAAAAATAGTTATTAATTTATTACCATGATGAAGAGAATTCCAACTAGATATTTAGAACTCATATTAGAAAGTTTTAACCCTCCAGATTTAACTATTTTCAATTATTACGCAATGCAATAGTTTCAAATATATCCCAGTAATTTTGAAATGATTTCGTTTTTTATTTATATACAATGATATGATTGTATGATTTAACATTCATATCAGCAATTTGATTTATTGCAATAATAGTAACTGTCAAAAAAATCTCAAGATCCGCCGAAAACAGATAAATTATCAATCCTCATAAATAGTCAATTAAGCAGCTGATAAGTAAAAATAATTAATAAATTTTATTTAAATAAATATGCACTATTTATTAAGTGGGTTATAAGACATGCTATTGCAGACAACAATTGAATTATGCTTATATTAGAGCTTAATTAGACAAATGTGATCATTCATAAAAATCCATAAGAGTTTGTAGAAATTCGCCGAACAATAGAATCAAATCAAATTTCAAATTATTCTATGCATACCAAACGGCGGAACGGAAAATAAAAACCTGAAATAACTACAGACATAAAAAAAAACAAAGAATGTCAAAAGTAACTACCGCAAAGTTCAAATTCGGCTTTACGTTGTTCTCAACAAACTCATCAAAATGGCGGACAACTGAATAAGACAATGATTTTTGCAAAATTCGGTCTAAAAGAAATTCATCCATGCATAACCGCAACTAACGTCAGTCACCCTAAAAGTAATCAACTAAGATAATAAAACTTGAGGGCTCCTTAATGAAAAATAAAATTCATCGTGAACTTCAGATGCGTGTTATGCATCAATGAGTTATCAGCATTTTTGATAAAAGATCGAATTTCGTTTTCAAATAAATTTCACTGAAAATTGAATTTCGATTTCATTCGCTATACCATTGACTCTTTAAGTTTTATAAGAATTTAAAAAATTCTCTAATCACTAAATTTTCTCCATTTTTATAATTTTTACGGTAAACTTTTTTCACGAAGAATTTCGTTCAAGAAATAAATTATAACTTCTCAATTCGTATCTGGTTATTTTCGTGAATTTTATTTATAAAAATTACTATAGTTTAAATAAGATTTAAAAATAATTAATTTTTCTCCCAAATTTTCCCAATTAAGGTAACGCATAATGAATAGCTGTTTTCCCCAAACTCGTCTTTAAATTACATCCCAAAATTCGTATCATGACATTAACCATTCTTCTTTTTTTTTTTTTAAGAAAAACGATTCCCTCTCCCAGAACGATTTCATTTTTCAGAGAAATTCTCTGTTCTTTAATTGAACTTCATTAAATCATCATCGAAACTCTAAAGAATGAGGACATTTTCTTCATAATATTTAAACGAAATAATAGCGTTTTCTTTCAGAATTAAAATTTTAATCTGATTTTAGTTTATTAAGCTGAGAAGTGAAAGAATTATATTATCATGTCAACGTCCATTATTTTTAAATCTTATAAATGCCAATTCCTGCAAGTGTCCTCTATTCTAAAAATTAATTCCTGCAAGTGTCCTCTATTCTAAAAATAAATTTATCAAGACAGTTTAAAAAATTAAAATATCCGAAGTTATTTTGTATGATTTGCTTTAAACTTTAATAAAATTTTTATTTTTATAATAATTTTATATTAAAGTATTTTTAGATTAATTTTAAAAAGGTGGTTTTTAAAACTTATTAGATATAATTAATTTAATTTATTAATTCATTTGGTTAACTAACAATCTGACATTTCATTATTATGTGAAATATAAAGATAATCATCTAGAGTTTCATTTCATCGAAACATTTCTTGAGAACATAGAACAATCTTAATTTACATGATTGCATGCAAAAACTGATGCAATTTGTTGGTAAATATAATCAGTAAATTAATGAAAAATCAATGGTCGATACAAATTATTTCATCGATAATGAAACGATTTTATAGTAGTATAATGTGCGGCAAACCTATCATCCTAGTTTATTTTTGGAATAATTGTTCACATCGTGTTGACAGAAAAAGGATATGTTTATAGAAAGCAGCGTGAAGTTAGATGATATGATATGATCAAAAATGTTTTATAATGTGAATACATCAAAAATCAAATGGAATTGTAAACAATTGAGAAGACTGTTTCTCAGTCTTGAATCATTTGCCCTTATTTCGATAAGGGATGCCATCTTGTATCAACTCTCAACAAACAATATTTGCAAGTAGTACGAACCTAATGTTATTTGCTATCAAAGTAGTGTTTATAATTTCAACTACGGGATAAATTTTTAATCTCAAAAGTAAAAATTTCGGAGAGTTTTACTTATAAGCTTCCAGAATTTTTGAAGATTTTTCATTATATTTAAGTTTTTATAGGATAAATTAATAAATAAATCCGTATTGTGTTTGTAAATTCATACATAACTTGAAATTTTTAACATAATAAAACGAAGAGACAGCTACATTTTAAAATCGGAAGCCATCACCTCTTATATCAAGGATTAATGATCAGAGATAAGATATTTATTATCGCGTTCTTTTTTTAGGTTATAATAACCTCTAAGCATAATTCAATGATATGCTATATTTGTATAGGACATGTTTGTATGTATGTTGAAAAACAATATATGTATTTTTATAAAATACCATACCATGCGAAGGAGCTAAACAGGAAATAAACGTAGAAATATTGATCCTGAAGCTATGAAATAAGCAATTGATTATGTCTGTGTTGAACCAGAAAGGAAAATTTCAGTTAGAGAGTCGTCTAAATTTTATAACATTTATTCGGTATTGGATGATGTTTAAAAAGTATGGGGAAGATAAATTCAAATATAATACTCCATGTGGCACTCGAAAAATATTTTCTAAAAAAGAAAAGTTCTGTTATAAGAGTATGTAAATAAAGTGACAGAATTGAATTATGAATAAACTAAGAAATTAGTTCGGAATTTGTATTATAAATTTGCAGTGGCCAATTATAAAATTTGACCTGTCAAGTGAAACAAACAAAGGAAAAACTGAAGAAGAATGAACAAGGCTATTTATGACAAAGCATGCTATAAGATTATCCAATCGAAAGACAGAAAAGACAAGGTTGACAAGAACAACGGCTTTCAAACCTGTCAATGCCGAAACCCACTCTAAGAACCTACAAAACAGGCCTTTTCTTTTCATTATTTATAGGACTAGCAATAAGTCAAATAACATTGTGATCCAAAGTACAAGAAAATATGGTCCATGAAGAAGATAGGTACAATGCACGATGAACCCCTTTGCTTGCAATTATAAATCTTTTTTTAATTAATCTATCATATTTTATTCTTTATGGAAAACAAAAATTGAACTATAACAAAAAATAGGATATCTACAACTGAAATAAAGATGTTGATTTAAATCATATACTAGAACAAGTAATACGAGGTGTATAATAGTCTATCCTTTATGAAAAGTTTATATTTAAGAACATTTTTTGTGTACAAATTGTAAATAATATGTAATTAAACAAACAAATAGGAAACTAACTTAAAAAATTAATGAAAAAACTTAATTACTATTGTTGTTGCTTTTAATAATTTGACTCTTGTTCACCTATTTCATTGATCATTATTGTTATTCAGTAATTTTGTCATAAGCTGTAAAAAATTTTGTAAAAAAATTGCTGCATGAGCTTAGTGGTAACAAATTCATAGACATTCGAGTGTTTGTTTGTTTGTTCCGAAATGCGTGTTTAACGGAAATATTGTAATTTATTACAAATTTTATATTCTTCTCAATTTTTTTCAAACTTCCCGTGTATATTGTGAAATATTTTATAGTAACAAGATATTGTTTAACGTATAATAGTTGGGCGAAAGTTCTAACGCCATCAATATTTTTAATGGGGAGAAAAGTGGGGGGGGGGGCATTCCCTTTTGGTCAGTTTTATGTCTTTAAAAATACTACGATAAAAGAACAATGTATACTTTTATTCAAATTTTACAAGACCAATTGATATTATTAGTATTAAAATAAAGAAAATAATATCGTGAGCTTTTTTTTTTCGTTAGATAATACATATATTCATTTTAATATTTTTTTAATTAATTAATCATTTTATGACATTTTCTAATTTGATGCTATTTTTAAAAACTACATTTTAGATAATATTTCTGAAACTTTTTCAGAAAAACCTTTTGAAATAGAAAGGCTATCAAAGACTACAAATACATATACACAAATTCTTAAGCTGATAAAAAAAATATCAGAAAATTTAATATTCTACTTAGAAAAGTCAAAACAAGATGGATTAGTGACATGATTACGCGAATTTTTTCGAAAATCTCTGTCATTACGCTACAATCCCAATTACCTCCAATTGTGCAGTTGAACCCGACGTAAACCATTAGAAACTTCCTTCCATTGTTTACAAATATTGAAATTATCTAAACTATGCGGTTCCTTAAAATCTTTCTCTCTCTCTCTGTCCTTGCACCAAAGATCACCAAATTTATTTTATTATTTTTTTTATGTTGAATGCACACTTGTATAAGAAATCCGATTTTAATGTCAGTGGTACCACAAAATAACAAAAATATAATGACTTTTTTGTATGTTTTCCTCATCCTCAATCATTTCGGAAATTTCAGATTAGTTGTAAAAAATTTTTTTACATTAATCGGATTAAAATATCGTATGTCCTATGATAAGGTAGATAAGGCTTTTGATGTTTTAAGTAATTGATATAAAAATATTACCTTGCTATACAAACTAACAGTCACTTAAATTATTTTTATATTAATATTCGATTACTGAAACTAAAGGATTTTTTAAGCTAAAAAAACAGTGATATTCAATATTAACATAGAAATCTAGGTTAAAGTCACGTGAATTTCGATTACGTTAAGAAGGATTAAATAACTAAACGATTACTGAACAATGATATAAAAAAACTAACAAGGTCTAGGTTAAGAACTAAAAGTATGAAAGAATTGGTTTTAGCCTTCAAAAAGACAGTGTAATCTTGATTAATAATAAAGATGTGTGCATGCAAGCGCGCGTGTTTGTATGCGTGTATTGGCGTTCTGCAGGCCATATCGTTTGACCTATGACTACTAAATTTAGTACATATGTACTCTGAAAAGTGAGAATAATTTTTAATTTATTAAAAATTAGTGAATTTTTTATATTTTTCCACAATTTTCTACCTTCCATAATTATTATTGCACAAAAATAAAATTCACACCGTTTAAAAGATTAAAAAATTGTCTTTTAAAGATACCAATTGAATAGTCGTGCAAATTTTTCCTGAATCTTCGAAATTTAAAACAAATCTTTTTTCTAATTTCAAAAATTAGATCGCGTTTTTGCCCTGACATTCAAACTGTATTTTATTATTTCATCAAATTAAATCGCACGACTTTCTTCCATTGTTGAAAGCGAATGAAATGTGAAATTACAATACCGCGAAACTTAGAAGAGAAATGAATCGGAAAACTGTGTTTTCAGTAGCTCTATGATATTATGGAACTGGTTTCCTTTAGGGATGCTCGTGCACGTAATCATCAAATCGCATGTATGATTATTAATATAACATGGTTTTAATATCTGGCAAAATGACGGGATCCTGAACGTGAAGCTATATTTACACGATTTAACTGTGATATAATATCTCTGGACCAGCTGGTCGCCAAAGGCAGTTAGTGACAGAAAATAGAAAAATGTTATAACTTTAAGGAAAACTAAAAGAAAAAATATATAATGTGAAAAATTGAGCAAACGAAAGTGTAACATGAAAGAGGAAATTTACGATATTAAGAACTTGATGAAAATACTTGAATGCTAAATTATTTTATTTCTACCTAATAATAAATTCATTTTTTTAAAAGGAAGACTTACTGTAGTTAAACTTTTCTAATCATTTCACATATAATTTAACTTCACAAATAATCATTACTGATGACTTACGCATTTTACCAAGAATCTTCTTCAAAGAATAATGTCGTATTACTTCGTCAATGAAAATTAATGTGAATTTGAACATCTTTAAAATGTTCAGTAAGAATATGGATAAATTGTGAATAATATCAAGACTGTATTCTAGACTGTAAGAAGAGAGCCTTTTTTAAACGCTTTTACTTAATTTCGCAAATTTCAGTCTAGTAAAATTGGAATTTTGTTGTCAATTTTTTTCACTTCTTTACATACTAGAGTTTTGAATTTTTGCTTAGTTATTGGTTCCCAATAGCAATAATAATAATAATAATAATAATAATAATTTTAGGATTTTTAATTACAAATTAGCATATTTTTCTGACAAAAAAAAACTATTTTCACAAAAGTAGTACCATATAGAAATCATTTTTAGAAGTATTAATCTTTAGGTCCCATATTATTTATAACCATGAAATATATTAAGGCTTCAGAAATGATAAAGATAAAACGGTTTTAAACTCCATTTTATTAATGTAATGAAAAGAAGGAAAATTTTTTACCAAAAATCCTACAATGTTTAAAAGAAATTGATACAATTTAACTAGAAATTCGTTGAAACTAAAATTATATTATAAATATGAATAAAATTTCCATTTACTTAACAGTATTTCTCTCAAAATCCTACGTTTTCATAGATTTATGTTGGTATCATATTTTTGATCAAAAAATATTAAATTAAGAATATTACAAAAAGATAAAAAAATTAAATTCTCATAATATTGATATTAAAATTATAATAAAATTTTTACTAATAATAAATGTAAATCTATATATGCTTGTTGGTGTTTTACATGCCAGGCCGTTTGACAAAGTGCTATCAAATGTGGCGCATATATAATTTGACAACTGAGAATATGCAACTAGAAGCTATACTTTTTGAAGTTTTAGTTATAATTTTAATAAATATGTATTAAGCACTATTTTGGAGTTTTTTTCACAATAACTTGACAGAACATTTTATATTGCAAAAAGTCTTTTATAGGCCACTCCAAAATTCAAAAAAAATTATTTTCAATTATACCAGATTAATTACTCTAAAATTCTTAAATCTAGTTTTAATAAAATTAAAAAAAATATTTAAATATATTTTTATACAATATTTTCATTGTTGTGAATGAAATGAAATCGTTTTCACTGTACTACAAAACTTTCTCCTTGATATATCTTTCATCGTTCTATCAAGCTATGGAGATTCAGCTTATTTTTCCATATTGATTAGTTTTCTGTTTGACGTATGCGCTTACTAATACTTTTGATTACTGTGAAAATTCAGATAATATTTATTTAAGAAATAAGCAACAATGAATTTTTAAAAATTTCGTGGATCTTTAAACAGTTTTATATTATTACCTCTGTAGCTGGATGCTTTGGTTTCTTACAGAAATAGGCTGTGTTTTATTGAAAGAAAAATATTTTATTGAATAATCTGATATATTACAAAAATTATGAAATATATTCAGTAATAATACAGGGTGTGGTAAAAAAAACTCGGACAAAGTTATTGCATCATAGAAGTTAATTAATTTCTTTTTAATTTTTGTTCATTTCTTTTTGTCTACCACTTCAATTATAACATATTTTATAATGTATCTTTTAGTGTACGTATTGTTTTTTGGCATTTTTACAATGCCGAGCAAAACATATGCTACTTTAGAGTTGTTTAAACAAGGAAAACGACAGTTTTCTTACTTAATGTGCCTTGATAAAAAGTGCCTGATGCAATCTATCGTTCCAAAGAGCTTGGCAATGATGGTCAAAGTCCAGGAAGTGAGCGAAAACGTATAGTGAACACTTTCAACAGCTATAAGGTTATCAAAAAACGAGTTCAATAAATTTCGAGGGTCGAAAGAAATTCAAAAAATTCCTGAAATCATTCCATCATTATTCAGAAGATACTGATTATCTTTAGAAAATTAAAGAAAAATCCTTTATTGTATAAATTCAATAAAGTGGAATAAATTGTAATCATTCTGATAACGAGGATTTCTTTTAAATGAAATCAGTTCTGGTGTCAATAATGCTTTTCAAAATATTGAAAAATAACTTCTTAATTACTAAAAGGCTCATCTGTTATAACATCATCGATTCGATTTGATTCTACACTTTAATTAATTGTAAACTTCGTTGTATATATATATTAAAAAAAATTGCAGTGGATAGATTGATTTGATTATATACAGATACGTAGACTGTTTTTGAATGCATTTCAACCAGCAAATCCTAAGTTGTAGGAAGATTGAAAATCTTCACCGAGTACGCAAATGAGAAATATCCAGTTCAGAAATAGTGGTCGGAAAGATGAAATTTTCATATCTTCAAAATTCTCTTACGACTGAAGACTGAAAATAATCTATATAATATAATTTGTATCGCATCATAACGAAAGACTTTTGTATTTAAGGTTTTTTGATACTTGCTGTTGTTTTAAAGTTCTATGTTAACACTGGTTTTTAACCCTTTACTTCAACTCTCTTTTAACCCATTTATCTGAAACTTTGTTGAAAAGCATTTGCATTTTTTTAAAACGTTTTTATAGCTTGACTTTTACGAAACTGGAAGCGGAATGGAAATAAAATATACTTTTATTTACATCAAAAAAGATCTATGCTCATCTATCGATTTTTTTTTATATTGAAATTATTTAAGGATGATCATAACAAAGTGGATTTTTTTCTTATACTTTCCGCATATGATATGATTATGAATAAAAATAATGAAAAAACTTTTTTTATTTTTACAAAATTATGATTAATAGACAATCACATGTAAGAGAATACAAGAAATAAATTCAAAAAAAAATTATGTATACATTGTAGCTGAAATAACTTGATAAAGTTTTCCTGTAAATTATAAGTATAAATAAATTCGTACTATTAAGTCGAAGTTGAAAATCATAAATACTTTAAAGATTATTATTAAAAAAATAAATGTGTGAATATATTAAAATATCAAAGTAAGCAATTATTACATAAAATGTTAT
Organism: Argiope aurantia; assembly: GCA_026543865.1. NCBI lineage: Eukaryota > Metazoa > Arthropoda > Arachnida > Araneae > Araneidae > Argiope > Argiope aurantia. Next base: position 199,718 of record JAPMOR010085849.1, on the reverse strand, counting down.
ATTAGCAAATCACCATAATCAACAGTTACATAATCTGAATGTTTTTATTAAAAGCATCCAGTTTTAGTAGATAACAAAAATAATTTTTAAACAGCACGCCATTAAATTTAAATAATAAAATGTAGTATTTTAATATGTTTAAAGACGCGAAACCAAGAACATTTCCAAAAAAATACTGAAGATATTTTTAAAGCAATTTTTTACAGATTAATATAGAAAAGGAATTTGCCTTCTTTTGGGTGTTAGACCATTTTTTTTAAATTAATTTCTTGATTTCTGTATATTTCTTCACTAGGAAAAAATAATATCATCCTTAAAATGTGCGCCCTAAACCAAAAAATACTGTGCACCCATTCTGAAATACTAATCCAGACACATATAATTTGATAAATTCATCTAAATACACACTGACACATATTGCCTATACACCACAGTGCATGGATCAGGACATCTACTGCCCTGTAGAACACATGCTTTAATCGCAAATATTTAACATAAAAAAGTCTTTTATGCTTCATTTATTTTCAAAGATATATATTATAAATAATGGGAAATTATTGCAGGTCCTTTCCTTTTATTTATCTCAAGGCCAAAGTTCAAGTTTCCTTTTATAGACCGAGGTCCAGAGATTGGAAAGTATGGTGAAACTCCTCTAGCCATGTGGAATCCTGTTGCTGCTAATCTTCGTAAACGAGGAGCAGTGTCTCTGCCTCCGTCAGCAACAAATCTCACATTCGGTTCCATTGAATAAGTTGTAGAGCTCTTTATTACATGCGGTTGGTGTTCTAATCCACTTGTTGAAGGCAAACCAACATTATTTCTCTTGTTATGATTTTCGTATTCAAGAAGAAAAGGATCTTCACTTATTCCTTTAATATCATGGTTGTTATCATCCTCTTCAACAATAATGTATTCAACAGGTCCATCATTTTGATGAACATTGTGCAATTCAGCAAATTGATTTTGAACCATTTTATAGGAATTTGGTTGCAAGTTTGCATTTGGGCTTGAATAAGAAATTCCATTTGATTTATAACCGTCATTCTTCCCACTGCCTGACCCTGAAATACCAGAAGAGTATCCACCGGAAGGCTTTCTTGAATTCTGGAAACTAAATCCAGACTTCAAATTATTTTCGTTATAGCTTCCCGAAGAACCTTTAATGGAACTTTGTGGGGGACTTAAATTTACTTCTTCATACAACTGCTGACCTTTGAAGTTTACTCCAGTTGGAAGAATGTAATTATTATTTCCTTTAGAATATCCCAAACTTTCAAAATTTGAATCTTTGTTTTTACCTGAAGAAAAAGATCCACCGTTATGACCATATAAATTTTGAAGTGAAACTCGAAAATTTTCGTGATCATGAATACTATTCATTCTTAAACCACCATTTTGTTTTTGGCTAATCCCTTTAAAATTATTCTGCGGTTTTGCGAACTCAAAATGATTCTGATTTTGCTTATTTAATCTTGGTTTCCTAGAATTTTTCGCTTTGTGGTGTACCATTGAGAAATATACGGTAGATATAGCATTACCTTTAGAAGGAAAACTAGATACAGAGGATTCTGTGTCCTTTTTATATAATTGCATGTTTTCCTTGTAAAGTGGAATTTCAGTATAGTCATCTTTCTTTGATTTCCCATCTGCTTGTAGTTCAAATAAAACTCCAGGATCCGATACATCATCCAGTCCTCCTGTAGATGCTTTAAAATGTCCAATGTTCTTATTTTTGATTGACTTTCCATCAATTTGGAAATCGTTTAATTGTCCATAACCCTGCTTTTCATGCAATCCTTCCTCTGATCCTTTGAAATTTTCCACAATTGCTTGATTGTCGCCATGAGTTTCGAAATTATCTTCTGTATAAGTAACTTCATTTCCAGAATTGTTCAAACCATCACTGGATATCTTATATCCGTCGTCATTGTCATACTGTATGGTTGCGTCTCCTGATCCCTTGAAATTATTTTGGTAATCGTTCTTAATATTTTGCTTGCTCGTCGCCACATTTCCAAGAGAATCAAAATTCAACTTCTTTCCAAAATCATGATTATGTTCAGAATGATCACCTGTTTCAGGACACAAGACAATATATTCTGCCCCATTGGTACTTCCACTATGGCTTTTTAGATTATGGCTGCCTTCATGTGAAACAGGACGGAACTTGGAATTTGATGTATCTTTCATAGGAACGTGAAACTGGACACTTCTTTCATTTATAGCGACAAACTGAGGTTTCTTGCTACTAATGCCTTCACTGTAGCCTGAAACGTCATAATTTCCTTGATCTCCTCCAACTCCATGACTGTCTTCATATGAAACAGTATGGAATTTGGGTTTTGCTATTGCATCCATTACAGGAATATGTGTATTTTTTCTCTTCACTGCTAAAAATTGGGGATTCTTGCTATTAATACGCTCGCTGTGACTTGACACATCATAATTTTCATGATTTTCTTGCACACCATTACTGCCTTCATATGAAACAGTATGTAAATTGGATTTTCCTGCTACATCTGTCACAGGAACATGCAATTGGACGCTTTTTTCCTTTAATCCGACAAATTGGGATTTCTGACCTTTTCTCCGCTTGTTTATTGGTGAATGGGAGCTGAGATCTGCATTTGTCAGTTCTACATATCCTTGGGTGTCACCACCATTTTCAAAAATCTGAGAATCTGTCACTTTTTCTTTAGATCCAAGAGAAGTACTAAATTCTTCTAAATGGCCATAATGAGGATTTCGTTCAGGTCTTTCTTGAGCCGAATTTTCATTACGTCCTTTTTCAACTTGATGTTCTGCAGTAACCCCAAGTTTTTCTGCTTCTTCCTCTGTTACAAATTTAATTAACTGCCCTGTTTTCTCATCCATGTAAATCTGATTAGGATCGACATCGACTACTACATATTGATCTTCACCTTCATGTCCTGCACTTTGTATAGGTTCTGTCGTTTTCGCATTGCTTCTGTTTTCTTGATATTTAGCATTTGTGTGAAATTTTCCATGCTTTTCTGGTAAGTTTAGTGATTTTTCTCCTTCGACAAGTGAAACCGCGCGAATTTCAGGAGTCACTCTTGGCGGAGACTTTGAAGGAGGGAAAACAAATCTATCATTCTCTTTAAAATTATTGAGATGTGAATCCTCAGATAATTTTGGGTGATTTACAAAATACCGCGTAGAAAAAGCATCACCGTGATTATCTTGCCGTATTTTAGGCTGAGATTTGACAGATGGTCCATTTTTCAAAGCGGTTCCAACCATCTGATTATGTTTTAAGTTTGACTCTTGATTATCATAAGAATCGGTGTAATAACCAAAAAGATCATCTTCTGGTCCATAATTCTTCCCTGGAATATGTGTGCCTTCAACCAGAACTATAGTTTCTTCTCTTTTCTCAATTTTATCTTGTTTTTCGGGTTGTTGTAAATCATTACTATCAGACTGAGTTTCTATAGCAACAATATCATCATCCGATAACCTTTTCATCGGATTTCGACGAATATTAACTGTCTCTTGTTCTTGCTCTTTGGATATTGAATGAACAGTCTTTTGTTTTAGTATAGTTACTTTTCTTGTGTCTTCAGCTTCATTGAAAACAGATGGATGATCGTCTTCAGCTTTTGTAATAACTTCTCCAAATTCTTTCATTCTTTGATGATTAGGGGATTTTTGACTATCTAAGTGAGTCGATAAATATAATTTATCTTTGTCAATGCCTTCAGGACTTCGTTGTCCTGAACCCTGGTTTAGATGATACTTGAAGATATAATCATCTCCAGTTTTAGATGGTTCTGTTAACTCAGAAATGGTTGAAATATCATGGTCCAGAAACTGTGCATTTGAATTGTGCAACTCTGAATTATTATTTCTATGTTCTCCTAAATAAAATAATCCGTTCCTTTTCACATCATCAATGCGTCTAATAGAATTTTTCAAAGTTGTTGAAGAAAGTTCATTAATTTTATCCTTTAAAGTGCCCTGTATTGGATTCAAGGAATTCCGAGATGATTTCAGATCTGAAAGTTTTAGAGGAGCATCTTTTTTGTTTAAAATTTTATTTTTCTTGGTGCGTTTGGGATCATATCCATTGGAAACATTCATTTGTAGCCAATAATCTGAATCAAAATGCGTCTCCACATCATGAAAGTGTGATAAGAACTCGGGCACTTGCGAATAATTTTCTGAAAAAGCATCATTTAATGGATCTTCTGAAGATATATTTCTGTTATTTTCTGATTCTTCAGTTTTAGAAAGGTTTTTTTCTTCTGTAATTATGTCGCTATTTTGCACATTCTCCAAATCAGAAAATATGGGTAGTCTATTCAAAGGTTTATCATCATTCTTGAGTACGTCGTCGGAATACTCTTCTCTAGAACTCAAAGAATATATTGAATCATTTTTTCCGTTTAACAATTCAGAAGACACCATTTCTGCCACATTTTCTTTTGAATTTCTTTGTTGCACCTAAAAATTATAAATTGCATTAAACCAAAAAATATATGGTATGAATATGCAGTACAATGAGCTAAAATCATTTTAATAATAATATTAAAATGATTTCAACACAAAAGAAGTTGAATATTAGAAAACCAATCGTCTCTGGTGGTTCATCAGGATTATTCGCATAAAATTTTGAATTAAATCTTAAATTCGTAATTTGATTCTAATGATTCTTCAACAAAATATTTTCGAGTTCAAAATATTTTCGGAGTTTGATTGACAATGAACTCGTATTATTTTAGAGATCTGGCATTATTCTCTTCATTGCCCTAGGTACCTTCTAATTCTTTTGGTGCGTGATTTTATCTAAAATTTCAGACTGAAACACAGTCTAAATTAATTTCAAGTAATTCTATAGTTTGCTTGCTAAATCGAAAGATGCTCATAAAATATGCTAGGATAGCAAGTAGGATCATGCAGCGTTAATTTTTTTTTTCGTATGTGTGTATACTATCAAATATATTTCATAATTCATACAATACTTTGGAATATTTTTTTTAATAATTCAGTAAAAATTTAGGGTGCTTTAATAAAAAAAAAGATATGAAAACATATAACTAGAAGATCGGTAATATCTTTTTTTAAATCAATTTTATGACAGGAAAGAGTAACTCTATTAATAATTGGAAGAAAATAGAAAAAAAAATTAAAGTTTTTTTAGTTCTGAAATCAAATCTTAAATACTAAATTTAAAAAGAAAATCAAAAATTTCATTAAAACTGAGCTTTAAAAATTAATGTACACGCTACAGAAAAATTATGAATAATTGTCATTTATCGATTGTCAACAGTGGCAGAAAAAAAAATTCAGGGAAAAATTATTTGAACAAAAAAAACTATTTGAATTCCATTACAACTATAAAATGCATTACTTTGAAATAAACTTTAAAATATTTTAACTAACAAAAACTTCAGAAAAGATTAATGGTAACTAAATTAAAACCATTTTAAAAATAAATTTCAGTATGTGAGCTGGAAAACCAAAATTTACTTAATTTTTAATTAATTAGCATTTGTTTAAATCTATAAAAAATGCTTGAACCCGAATATTTCTAATCTCCAAAATAAGTATTTTCGTATCAAATTTTCTAACTCTAAATCATATATTCCTTTAGTGCACAAACATACACAAGTACGTTTGCTTTTATTAACTATTCACTAGCCGTCGTTGGAGATTAGCCGACGAAGATTATTGGTTCTTAATTTAAATAAAAACTCTTACGCATAATTTTCTGTTTATCAATTTGGCATTCATGAAGTTTGCCTGATAAAGCGAGTCCCATGACATTAAAATACATGAAAAAAAATTAAGGATCTAGGCAATTCTTTTCCAGTTGCATATTGTCTTTTGCAGTAATGTAATTTTATTTTCTGATTTCTTTTATGAATTACAATGGGCAGATTATTTTTATTCCATATCGTAAGAGTGTAAACAACAATAAACTGGTATCATTGAAACAATAATAAACAGGAATCCAATTTGTGTCATAGTATTATGTAAAATACTGATGTAAAGACATAAAATTTTCACTTAATTTTTTAGTATTTAAAATGTAAGAAAATCCATTTAGAAGTGCATATTCCCACTTCCTAAACTATATGTATTTGTACCAAATTTTTTAACTTAGGTCTAATAAACTTTCTGATACAAGTAGACGAAAACACTTCCTTTTATAAAAATAGATAAGAAGAATGAAGAAAGTTTGTATGTCGTATATCCCTGATGTATTTGAGCAAATATTTATCAAAAAGGGTGTGTTTTTTTCTCAAAATTATAATTTAAAATTTTATTTTGGGATTTTTTTAAATATTAGAAGCATAAACTTTATATTCTTTTTAAAGTGAACGAATAAACAAAAAGATAATTTTGCTTCTACACTTAAATCTAACCTATAAAAAAATTAAAACGTAAAAAAAAATCATCCTGATTTTAACTTTATTCACAATGAAAAGAAAAACTAAAAAGAATTTAAAAGTTGTTACTAGAACAAAAGTTTCAATACTCTAAGTTATCCTGCTCATATTTTAACAATAATTTTAATGAAATGAAATTATGAGTTTTATTATGATTTTGGAAAAATGTTTTCTATCAAAATAAAGAAAATTTCAGTTTAAATTAAAAAGACAAATAATAAATATAATAATTTAATTAAAATTTAAGACAATACTTTCACAAATTTTTATATAAAAATACAACAAAAATTACTTTGCCTTATATGTGGGTTGAGTGTTGATTTTTGGCGACCCATAAAAGTCATTGGCGGTTTTATGATGCATAAATCAATGCTGAACCAAAAGTTTGAGCATTCTATTTGGGATGATTATTAAATAGAAACGAATAATTTAATAAATGCTGACACCACAGTTTTGATTTTTAATCATCGTAATTTATAAATTCCGAAATAAAACTCTCAAAAATTTATTTGTATGCTTACTTTCTGGAAAAAAATATTTATTGCATAACATTTTATACAAAATGTCAAGTTTAAAAACAACAGGAAAAAAGCTTAAAATGATAATGGAAATTTGTAAGCTATTAATTAATTTTATTTTCATAAATTTTAATATTATTGATTATTTGTCTTATTTCAAAGATTATGACAAAACTAAAATCAGGAAGCAATATTCGCAAGATCTCTTTTCCTGCAACACAAAGATGTAAATATCTAAAAAATTAAAAAACAATTTTACTTTTTTAAAATAAATATTTTAAATCAGCTAGTAAAATCCTTTATCTTCACGCCCGTCTGTTTGAAATACCAAAACTCCAGGAAAGTTAAACTATTTTTTAGCCGCCATGCTTAAAATGTGATTAAAAATAACTGTCATAGCAAGCAATTTTCTTTTTTCATATCTACAATACCAGCGTTGTAATTTTTGTCACCCAATAAATCAACAAATTATTTCCAATAAACCTGCTCCAACAAATCATTTACAGATAAAGATAAATCTCAATGTGTGTATGTGTCTGCATTTTAATAAAATGTTTACTCTAAATACTAATTTTGAAGGAAAAAATAGGGTTATTTTAACATTTAAAGGACTCTCACACACAAAATAAGTGTGAAATTACTTCCTCTAAAAGAATACTGTCGTAAAAACATTCGTGTGTGTTGCTAAACGGGGAAACCCTTAAAGGCTTTCTCCTTGCTTTAAATGGTCCTAAATATTTCCCAGACTATTAAAATGGAATCGAAGATTTTGCTTCAATCGTTTTTCTTTTCTTCCTTTATAAAAAATAGTGAAATATTTTGAATAAAGCATTTCAATTACGTTTCGAAGGCTACTCCAGATAGATTATATGGATTAAGAGCAGCGTTTTCCTGAACATGTTTTTGTATCCGAAAATTATAAGTGCAGTTGATCGATTTTATTCGGTATGTTATTCTACAGAATGTAGAATTTCGAATTTGGAGTAATATTTTTCAACGCATGATTAGTTTACGTGAATGTTATCATGTACACAAATATAGTTTTTGATAAATTGGCATCCGTCGTAAATTCGTTTGTCGCTGCAGATAAATAAAAGCGATTACGGAAAATGTTAAAGACTGAACCAACTAAAGCTATTTATTTTATAAAGAAAAGAATTTAAAAAAATTTCAAAATTATGTAATTATGTATACTTTCTGTTTATATTTGTATAATCTGTGTTTGTATTTGTAAATTATATTTAAAAAAAATTTCTAATTTGTATATAATTAAGATTGCAACAAATGTTTTAAGAAAATCTCTTGGAATAAAGTTTATGTAAAATTTGGAGGTTGTAAGTTCAACAGTTACATAATACTGCATAAAAATCGGTACCTTACAATATTGCATAAAAATAATTTTTATATGATATTTCTCGATGTTATCTTTAAAAAATATTTTTCTAATGTAGCATATATTTAAAAAATATATTTTTGTATTTACATTTGTGAATTATATTTTAAATATATTTTTTCTAATGTGTGTATAATTAAGATTGCAACAAAAATTTCAAGAAAATATCTCTAAAATAAAGTTTATGTAAAATTTGGCAGTTGTATTGTAAGTAGCATTGTCTTGTAGAGCAACAGCAAAAACACATTCACCTGCATTTTTATTACAGATTAAATTTTTCGATAAGCAAAATAATGAATATATAATAATTCATGAATGTTGTCGTACACACAAATATAGTTTCTGATAAGCTGGCATCCGTCATAAATTCGTTTGTCTTTGCAGATAAATAAAAAAAATTGCAGAAAATGTTATATACAATTGAAATTTACCGTAGTATTTATTGTAGACAAAAGGAATTTAAAAAATTGCCACATTATATAACTATGTATACTCTATCGCCCACAGTTGAAGACCTTGTGTGGTAGATAATACTTATACATCCATTATTTTTCTTATCGAAGAATATAATCTATACTTATATAAAGCTCAGTGTGTGTGTGTGTGTGTGTGTGTGTGTGTGTGTGTGTGTGTGTGTG